>JAQFVV010006244.1:1607698-1748759 GCA_028023455.1 Epiperipatus broadwayi | reverse complement strand
AGAATTTCAAAATATCTTCCCTTAATACTCCTCCCATTAATAATCTTTTTGCTTATAGTATTCTTTATTGAATTCAAATAGAATTTCTTTATAGCTAAGTTCCATTATTTCACTAAACATTTTATTGGTGATCTTATATATTTATTTTTATCCTTTATGCATTTGTCACTTGCCCCTTCTATAGGTTTTTACACTGATTTTAATATACATTGATATAATATCCATTTTAAACAATGTTAAATTATAATTATTACAAACAGTGAGGATTGCCAATTCCTCTACAAGCTTTATGATAAATGCTTAGCCAGAGCCAGCACTTAAAATATCTCTGTCAGGAACCCCTCCCCAAACCCCTGACCATGGTTTCGTGCTTTGGCACTCCTCAGAGAGGTGTCAGGGTAGGTTCAGACACTAGATCTAAAAATACCAACCCAAGGCTAAGCACTTAGCTAAAAGTTATCTATTGAGTGGAAAATCTGAAATTTTCAGACATCTACATGTCTTCAAACCCAGCTATCCAACTCAAATAGCTATATGGGGCTGATAGATCTTCAGCCATGCCATATAGTAGTAGTCATAGCAATATAAAATTGCATAAGACATTTTGGCAGAGACTATAAATAGTCAAAATAAAAGTCATAGATCAATTCATAGATCACATGACCCTATCTCTTAAGCTTGTAAGTTATAAACAGTGAGGATTGCCAATTCCTCTACAAGCTTTATGATAAATGCTTAGCCAGAGCCAGCACTTAAAAATATCTCTGTCAGGAACCCCTCCCCAAACCCCTGACCATGGTTTCGTGCTTTGGCACTCCTCAGAGAGGTGTCAGGGTAGGTTCAGACACTAGATCTAAATACCAACCCAAAGCTAAGCACTTAGCTAAAAGTTATCTATTGAGTGGAAAATCTGAAATTTTCAGACATGTACATGTCTTCAAACCCAGCTATCCAACTCAAATAGCTATATGGGGCTGATAGATCTTCAGCCATGCCATATAGTAGTAGTCATAGCAATATAAAATTGCATAAGACATTTTGGCAGAGACTATAAATAGTCAAAATAAAAGTCATAGATCAATTCATAGATCACATGACCTATCTCTTAAGCTTGTAAGTTATAAACAGTGAGGATTGCCAATTCCTCTACAAGCTTTATGATAAATGCTTAGCCAGAGCCAGCACTTAAAATATCTCTGTCAGGAACCCCTCCCCAAACCCCTGACCATGGTTTCGTGCTTTGGCACTCCTCAGAGAGGTGTCAGGGTAGGTTCAGACACTAGATCTAAAAATACCAACCCAAAGCTAAGCACTTAGCTAAAAGTTATCTATTGAGTGGAAAATCTGAAATTTTCAGACATGTACATGTCTTCAAACCCAGCTATCCAACTCAAATAGCTATATGGGGCTGATAGATCTTCAGCCATGCCATATAGTAGTAGTCATAGCAATATAAAATTGCATAAGACATTTTGGCAGACTATTTATAGTCAAAATAAAAGTCATAGATCAATTCATAGATCACATGACCCTATCTCTTAAGCTTGTAAGTTATAAACAGTGAGGATTGCCAATTCCTCTACAAGCTTTATGATAAATGCTTAGCCAGAGCCAGCACTTAAAATATCTCTGTCAGGAACCCCTCCCCAAACCCCTGACCATGGTTTCGTGCTTTGGCACTCCTCAGAGAGGTGTCAGGGTAGGTTCAGACACTAGATCTAAAATACCAACCCAAAGCTAAGCACTTAGCTAAAAGTTATCTATTGAGTGGAAAATCTGAAATTTTCAGACATGTACATGTCTTCAAACCCAGCTATCCAACTCAAATAGCTATATGGGGCTGATAGATCTTCAGCCATGCCATATAGTAGTAGTCATAGCAATATAAAATTGCATAAGACATTTTGGCAGGGGTTTGGGGAGGGGTTCCTGACAGAGATATTTTAAGTGCTGGCTCTGGCTAAGCATTTATCATAAAGCTTGTAGAGGAATTGGCAATCCTCACTGTTTATAACTTACAAGCTTAAGAGATAGGGTCATGTGATCTATGAATTGATCTATGACTTTTATTTTGACTATTTATAGTCTCTGCCAAAATGTCTTATGCAATTTTATATTGCTATGACTACTACTATATGGCATGGCTGAAGATCTATCAGCCCCATATAGCTATTTGAGTTGGATAGCTGGGTTTGAAGACATGTACATGTCTGAAAATTTCAGATTTTCCACTCAATAGATAACTTTTAGCTAAGTGCTTAGCTTTGGGTTGGTATTTTTAGATCTAGTGTCTGAACCTACCCTGACACCTCTCTGAGGAGTGCCAAAGCACGAAACCATGGTCAGGGGTTTGGGAGGGGTTCCTGACAGAGATATTTTAAGTGCTGGCTCTGGCTAAGCATTTATCATAAAGCTTGTAGAGGAATTGGCAATCCTCACTGTTTATAACTTACAAGCTTAAGAGATAGGGTCATGTGATCTATGAATTGATCTATGACTTTTATTTTGACTATTTATAGTCTCTGCCAAAATGTCTTATGCAATTTTATATTGCTATGACTACTACTATATGGCATGGCTGAAGATCTATCAGCCCCATATAGCTATTTGAGTTGGATAGCTGGGTTTGAAGACATGTACATGTCTGAAAATTTCAGATTTTCCACTCAATAGATA
The DNA here is from genome assembly GCA_028023455.1 of Epiperipatus broadwayi. Lineage (NCBI taxonomy): Eukaryota > Metazoa > Onychophora > Udeonychophora > Euonychophora > Peripatidae > Epiperipatus > Epiperipatus broadwayi. The sequence continues at coordinate 1,746,083 of JAQFVV010006244.1, read as the reverse complement.
ACTTTTAGCTAAGTGCTTAGCTTTGGGTTGGTATTTTTAGATCTAGTGTCTGAACCTACCCTGACACCTCTCTGAGGAGTGCCAAAGCACGAAACCATGGTCAGGGGTTTGGGGAGGGGTTCCTGACAGAGATATTTTAAGTGCTGGCTCTGGCTAAGCATTTATCATAAAGCTTGTAGAGGAATTGGCAATCCTCACTGTTTATAACTTACAAGCTTAAGAGATAGGGTCATGTGATCTATGAATTGATCTATGACTTTTATTTTGACTATTTATAGTCTCTGCCAAAATGTCTTATGCAATTTTATATTGCTATGACTACTACTATATGGCATGGCTGAAGATCTATCAGCCCCATATAGCTATTTGAGTTGGATAGCTGGGTTTGAAGACATGTACATGTCTGAAAATTTCAGATTTTCCACTCAATAGATAACTTTTAGCTAAGTGCTTAGCTTTGGGTTGGTATTTTTAGATCTAGTGTCTGAACCTACCCTGACACCTCTCTGAGGAGTGCCAAAGCACGAAACCATGGTCAGGGGTTTGGGGAGGGGTTCCTGACAGAGATATTTTAAGTGCTGGCTCTGGCTAAGCATTTATCATAAAGCTTGCAGAGGAATTGGCAATCCTCACTGTTTATAACTTACAAGCTTAAGAGATAGGGTCATGTGATCTATGAATTGATCTATGACTTTTATTTTGACTATTTATAGTCTCTGCCAAAAAGTCTTATGCAATTTTATATTGCTATGACTACTACTATATGGCATGGCTGAAGATCTATCAGCCCCCATATAGCTATTTGAGTTGGATAGCTGGGTTTGAAGACATGTACATGTCTGAAAATTTCAGATTTTCCACTCAATAGATAACTTTTAGCTAAGTGCTTAGCTTTGGGTTGGTATTTTTAGATCTAGTGTCTGAACCTACCCTGACACCTCTCTGAGGAGTGCCAAAGCACGAAACCATGGTCAGGGGTTTGGGGAGGGGTTCCTGACAGAGATATTAGAATTTCTTTATAGCTAAGTTCCATTATTTCACTAAACATTTTATTGGTGATCTTATATATTTATTTTTATCCTTTATGCATTTGTCACTTGCCCCTTCTATAGGTTTTTACACTGATTTTAATATACATTGATATAATATCCATTTTAAACAATGTTAAATTATAATTATTACACTTTTAAAATGTATTAATAATTTTTTTTATTAATTCTTGGTAGTTTTTAATGCAAGAACCTTCATTTATAATAACATATTTTTAAAATATATTATTTGCTAAATAATTATTTAGAAATTTTATTAAATAATGCATTTGTACCAATAATAATGAGTCCTAATGATAATTCTACTTTTACAATTTTTGGTGTTGCATAAATCTTTGCTGTTACACAATCTTTAATTTTTATATTTGAAATGTTATTTATTAATTAAATATTTGCTATATATATCATCTTTTAGTATCTCATATATATATATATATTTACTTTTAGAATTAATCTTTTTTAATTTTTCAAAAATTTTATCTTTTATTCATTTTATCAAAATATTCATTATTATTTATTTATAACCAATTTATTATATTTACTGATTTTGCAAAAATTAACTCCTTATTGTTATCAGCTCCCCCTCCCCTTTAAAATTTTCCAACTATATTTTATCTTTATTTATAATAACTCCATAAATATCTTTATTTCGTAATAATATATATTTATTTTCAATATACTTCTCAAATCTATCACATCTTTGTTATTACAATCAATGCCTTTACTAATAATTTTTCCCCCCTTTAAATTGCATATTTTATCTTTATAATTATATATTTCTTTTTTGATATAATTTATTCCTTTTTCTAGCTTTAACTTATCAAGCCTCTTACCATGTCTAATAAAAATAAAATTAATTAATATCTTTTTTTTATTTTTACATAGATCTCTAAAAAAAATATATTCTTTCATAATATAATTTTCTTTGATAATGTTTCTTTAATAGTCTTCTTTCAAAATCATTTATAAATTTCTCTTTATTTTCCATAATTTTTCTAAGCTTATTCATTTGATTGACTTTAGATATTATTTCATATTTAACACAATCCTTCAAAACTTTTATATTATTTAATTCTAAAATAAATTTCCATCTTTTATTTAATATTTTTGCATTTCTATATTTTCTTTTCCTTTGATGTAATTAAAAAAATTCTTGATATTATTCATATGTTCTATAATTTAAAAGGAATAACAATTTTTTTTTCACAGTAGTGCCACCTAGGGCAAGCTCTAGAAATTGATAGATGGTATAATATTGTGCACCATAATCTTTATCCAGTGTTTTTCATCCAATATTCTCAGACTAGTTTCTAGTTTATGACTTTTAACAGTGAAGAGCCCTGGATCTGGAAACAGTATGTAATCCATAAACATTCATATTTTACCTTTTTGCTTATCTATAAAGCTATCAGTCTAAACTAAAAACATGATGTTTACAATCCAAGTTAATTTGCCTGTATAGTCATACGGATCTGAAACCAGTTCAGCATTTATATATTTTGGTATTTTTGATAGCCAATTATCACTATCCTTTGGCTAGGATTGGTATTAAACTATTACAATATCACATATTCACTTCTTTTATGCATACACAAGATGTTATAACAATATTAAATGTTTTTCCCCACAATAGTCCCACCTAGCTCTAGTAAACAACAGATACAAAAAGGTTATGCATCATAATCCCTATGCAGTATTTTCTCAATCTATATCCCTAGACTAGTTTCTAACTTATGATTTTCATTGGTGAGGAGTCTTGAATCAGTGAACAATGCACCTGCATCTTTGAATCTAATGCACCATCCCTCCATTTTGTTTGAGAAAACAATGGATAGGGATTATGATGTATGACTTTCTTGCATCTATTGCTTACTAGAGCTTGCACTAGATGCCAGTATTATGTTTTTAGTTTGGGTTGATAGCTTTATTGTTAAACAAAAATGTGAAAGATAGTGCTGGAAGTGCGCATTAGATTCAAATATCCAAGTGCACTGTTCCCAAACCCAAGATTTCTCACTGATAAAACCATAAATGAGAAACTAGTCTGGGAATACTGGATGAAAAATCAGTTCACAGAAATTATGTTGCACAATCTTCTGGCATCTACTGATTAAATGGCCCTATTGTCGAAAAAAAATTTACTACTGTTTTAACAACTGATTGTGTGATATTTTAATGATTTTCTATAATTTCCCATATCTTCATACCGATCCAATTCTCAGTGTGAAACAAACTTGATATGCTATTATTATTATTTATCTGTTGTACCCTTTTATGCATTTTTTTCCCCCCATTTTATACAATGCAAATATATTTTCTTCAAATAATTTTGTTTCCTTACAGTTTCGACTATTCACCAGTGTGTTCTTTAGACCTACAAAATATATTATTATAATAATATCTCTACAATTTAATTAAAATATGAATAATGTCATCTTTGCATTGTATAAAATGGAAAAAGAGAGGTGTTATTCATTGTAATTATTATATAAATGTTATGTTTCAAAGGTATTTAATTCATTCTTTGAAAAAAAAATATTGGTCACACTTATTTACTTTTTTTTTCTTTTTACAATCTTAATTAAATCATAGATCCTAGATACCACAAATCAATCAAAAAAAAAAAAAAAAACAACTCCCAGATATTATTATTGAGGCAAGTGTGTCATGCTATAGCTTTGAAGATTGAGAGTCCCGACCAGGTTTCTATATATACCTTGTATTCGGAAACTTTTCTATCCCTTTCTCTTATTGTTTCTAGCTTATTTCTAAAAGCCATTAATGGTCTTCTTGAACTGTTTTCATAGACACATATGCATTTTGTGCACTATATAGCATAGAGAACAAAGATATTAGCATGTACATTTGGGAAAAAAAATCTTTTCAAAATTCCTTAAAACATATAACCAATATTTATATTTTTATTCTTAAATATGATTGGTATTTCCACCCTATCTGGTCAAAGCTGGGACATGAGAAATAAATGTGAGATTGGGTTTTGGACTCTCTTTTACAAAGACCACAACAATCATCTATTGTTTGAATCTGTCTTTTATATTTGTAAAAAAATTTGGTAGGTAATGCTTTTAAGTTGATCTTAACCAGAAAATCAAAGAATTTAGGATCAAGTGACCAATATCTAAATTTGTGAGATAATTGTTTATTTGTAAGTTCAAGTATAGACTTTTTGTGAATTTTTGTGGCTGGGGAAAGTAATAAATATACTTCCCAATATTGATATTTACCTTTTGGGGAAATTTAGACAAGGTTTTGTATTTCTAGGACTAAATCCCTAATGGCCTTTAAATATCCTGTAAGTGGAGGTGGTTTATCTGTAGGTATGATTTTAAATGCTATTTTCAGGTAATGAAACATCTCAATACATCTTGAGATGATATTAAGTGATTTTTGTATTTCAAATAATTTTATTGAATGTAGAACCAAGGAACACCTGGAGCTTTCTGATTGAGATTGATGAAGTCCTTCTACCCCAGAGAAGATTTCTCAGTAGTGTATGAATATGGTTAATAAATTTCTTTGTAAATTTTATTATTGGTGTATAATATATCATTCTAGTCACAATTAGCATGTTGTATAATGAAACTTTGGCATATAGAGAAAGATAAGATTTTGTTAGGGAGTTAATTATATATTCTATTTTATTTGCTAGATGGTTTTGGATACTTGTTCTCATTTGTATAGGATTTAAGTAAAAAGGAATACCTAAAAAAAAGCTGGGTTTTCCCTTTAAAACATTCTATAATATTGTGTCCTATGTAAATTTGCCATGCAGTTGATTTTTCTATATTAAACATGAATTTGAATTTGTCAGTGTATTGTTTTAGCAATTTTGCTATAAATGGAATTTGTTTTCTGGATAAGAAAATTGCAATGCCATCCATGTAAGCAACACACTTAATACTAGTCTTTAAGTCTGGGATATATAAATGCCTGTCATTTCTTTTTCAATGGCTGCTGGTAAAGCATTTATGTATACTGAGAAGAGGAGAAAAGTGCGCTCAATGAAGAACCTTGCAGTACAGAACAAATGGGAATAATAGGCAGTGATGTTCATCCATTTATAGTTACATGTATCGCCTTGTTCTGAAGCAAATTTGTTAAGACATAAATATATAAGCTTTAGGTATATTCATTTCAGCTAGAATATTAATCAGAATGTCAATAGAAAATGTATCAAACACAGATTTAAGATCCAGCTGAATCACAATAGGACTATGTTTTTTCTTTACTCTGTGTCAGTTACAGTTCTAAATGTAAAGACTGCTTGATTAGTGGATGAGCTCTTTTTTGCAAATTGGCATTTAGAGAGCATAGGTAAAATGTATGGCTCCATTCTATCTTTTAGAACAGTCTCCAATATATTGATCCCCAATGGACTCATTGAAATTGGTCTTAGATTTTCAATGGTCGATATCAGGTACTAGTGATGTAGGATATAAATTTTGTACTGTATATATTTCTTTTCATAGGAAATTTGCTAGGTAATTGGAGGTATCCCAGGAAGGTCGGGATGGCATGATTCAGCTATGGACTCCAGTTTCCTTGTAAATTCAATAGGGAAGAATTTATCTTCTTCTTTTGACTCACCAAAAGCTTTTTTGCAAGGTTATAAAAGTTGTCAGATTGCAACCTATCTCTATAATACAAGTAGGTCGGTTTCAGAATATAAATCCCACTAACTGTCCCAGTTTGGATGGGTGTTGGCACTCTGATTGAAGGAGGGTGACCCAAGATCCATCTGATATAGTTTCTAGACCAGGTATGAGTTTGTACAAAAAATATTCTCCTCTTCTTTATTGCTAGATATTCTTTGAGTGTTGATTCTGTTCATTATATAAATTTTCAAGGTTTTTTAATTTTTGTTGTTCATTTTCTAAGGATGCAGTCTGAATAATATTTTTATAGATTTTTTCCGTTAGTACCAATAAGCCTATTGGTGATGGTGTAGTTCTGGTAATATGGTGAATCATGTTTGTTAATATGCTTACATATGCTATCCAGGCTTGCGCTGGATCCATATCAATCTTATTCAATTTATTTAAATATATATAAATTTCTGGAAACAGAAATTCAAGTGTTCTAGATGGTAATAATATTCTAATAGTATGTCCAGTGGATATTCAATTTTTATTATTGAAATCAATATCAATTTTAGTGACAAATGCAGCAGGATCTGAAAAGGTTTAATTTTTTTATTTCAAGATTAATAAGATGATGAATTGATGGGAAATAAAACATGAGATCAATTAGTGAAAAATGCCTTCCATTATTAAAGGAAATGGTACCATTTGGCAAAAAGTCTTCCCCACTTATTAATGGGAAGGAAAAAAAAGGTAATCACTTTTTAACAAATTTTTCATATGACAAATTAAAATCACCCATAGGTATGCAAGGGTAGGTGAAGGAGCCAAGCATGGAATTTAATGTGAGATTCAGCCTGTTCATTATTGTATGCCCAGGAGGAATATATACATAAACTACATCTAGCACCATTGCTTTATGTCACACATAAAATAATAGTAAAGTGTTCATCAATATATCAAATTTTAAAAAAGTGAAAAGGGCTAAACTTATCTGTAATAATCCCTGTAGCTGCAGAGGGGGAGTTGAAAGATTTAGAGAAAGCTGCAAAACATTTATTTACAAAGTAAACAGAGTGGTCAATATATGAACCATTATATATTTTGGTTTCAAGTAGACCTGTTAGATGCGGATAAATAATATCATACCATTGTTTCAGTTGATAAATTCTGTTAGTGGAGTTTAGGACCCCAAATGTTTAAGGATGTAATTTTTAATTTCATTAACGTCTATTATCAAACCCACCACTTCTTAAACTAAAAACACAAAAATTACAACTGTACTAGGATGAAAACAAAAAAACAATTATAGTTTCAGCAACAAGCACATCACAATTATCTTCTAATTATCAACTGTTTTTGATTGACTTACATTTTCAGTTAAATTAGTTGTTATAAAGGGAGAATCTATGATTTTATTTAAACTATTCATGCACAACTCACTTATCTCCTCCACAAAATTGTCTTCATCAGCAGAAATTGTAGTCAGTGTCTTTGTTACTGATATTGGTTTTAACTTTTTTTGCAAAGTCTGTCATATTATTGACTTCTGCATCAGAGCCCACATCATCTTTCATCTGTTCTTTATTCTCACTTCTCTTAGGTGGCAGCCAACCAGGCATCAGTTTCCTTGACACATTTGAATTTCCTTTTATTGGCATATATTGTAAAGGTGATTCCATAATCTCTGGTTTGATTAAAATATTAAATTGAGAGTCCGATTGTTCAATAACAGAACTAATTATGTTATCGGCAAGGATGAGAATGCTAGCATTCTGGGAAAATTCCTTTATTTGTATTTCCAGTTCATCGTTCAATGGTGGACTTGACCAGATAGCTTGTTCAGCTTCTGCTATTTGTTCTGTTTGAGAGATATCATTTAATGCATTTTCAGACAAATTATTTATATTCAGACACTGATGGAATGGAGTCATTTTTATTTTACATTGGGTACAATACATTTTAGGATAAAAGTTGATTAGATGTCCATGCTCTTTGCAATGATAACACTGAGGCTTTATTCCTTTTATCATCAAACACAACATTGCCTCCTGATCAGTTATTTGAAAGGGAATGTCTTTTGGCTCTACATTTTTATGTAGCTTAATTCTAAATGAGAAACTGTATTTTCGTATATTGGTACCGGCGTATTTGGGAGCAGGTTTGGCTGAAATTGAAGAACTGCCCCAAATGGCTCCATTAATTTAATAAAGTTTTCACTTTAGTAGTTTAAGTAGGCATTTTGTGTCTATTCAGGTTTACTAATACTAATATGTAGTGGTCCAAGACTCTGATTTCTTTCTGAAAACTATCTCTTAACTCTTGTGTTTTAAATTCCAGCACAATGTATTTAGAATTTGGATTACAGCTATACAATGAATTGATTCCAATAAGTTTTGGCTGTAAGTAGATTGAACAATATTTCTTTCGGGAATTGAAATAGGCTACAAAAATTATTTGTGATCTCAATGATTATAGATTTTTCAGTGAAGAAATGTTTGAATGAATTATATAACTCTTTCAGTATCATTCAGTTAAAGGCTTCAGAGATCTTTTTTAATGATTCATCATTCCATGGATCTTTTGACTCTCGTAATCCATAGTCCAATGTTGCTGTGAACAAATCTAATTTGATCAGATCATTTGCTGTGGATCGATGGAATCTTTGTATGTTTTTATTTTGCTATTATTTGCTATGTTACCTACTTTATATGTTTTCTCCTGAGCATATGTGCACGTTTCACTATTTGTGCCATCCATTAACGTGGCCATTTTGTGCCCACCTTGATGTTACTGCACTGGTAAGTAGAAGGAATTGACGCTAATCTAGGGATGTTTTTTATTTCAAACTATCCTTTTTATTTTTAATAGACTATAAACTTATAGTTAGCATAAACTTATTTTACAATCTCAAAAAACGCAAAAAAAAAAAAAAAAACAAAAAACACTTAATGATATGACTTGACTTCTATACTATATATACAGTGCCATCTATTTTTTCTTATAAGCTCTGTTATACGCTTTCAAAGCTTCAGTAAGGAATCAATGAGTTACCGTTCAGTAATAAAATACAGTTGGTCCATGAAATACACAATATTTTGTTTTAAGCTATCTCCATATACAATGAAAATAGCATATAGATTTAACTTTTTATTGATAAACAATGATTAAAATAGAATACATATTATTTACTGTACTGTAAATTCACAATATAGTACATTTTAACATGCATATACATATCAATTTAATGCTTTGTGTGTATAGGGTGCATATATAAATTAAAATTATAGTTCAAAATTAAAAATAAAAATATAGTAACATAATTATTAATAATAAATTGAGAAAGCACATTTGCATATATATTTTTAGAATTGTGCTTGTATTCAATAGATTCATTAAAAAATTATTTTACAATAAAACTTACATTATTATTATTATTATTTTATAAAATGGACAGAAGAAGTGTTCGATTATTAATCTTCTGAACTCTTTGATTGAAAGATCTAGAAATTTCTGGAACACATATGACCATAGAATGATAAATTGATGGAGCAGTCATTTTATTTTATTTCAATCTACAAACTCATCTTGCAATGATTGTAATATTCGTTGATTTTCCATGTAAAAATTCTGTTGCCTTTCATCATGGGATCATTTCCCATAATTTATTCTTTACAGTCTATACAACCATCCTTTACCTGCAATGAAATGTTTGGCATTGTGTTCCAGATTTTTGTCTAAATTTTTGGTAAAGACTTAATGCTTTCTAATGCAATTATGATTCTTATTGTTCAGCCATAGATTTACTTTATCAGATTTGACCAAAAAATTATACCTTACTTTGTTTACAATTTCACCTATTTTAGGAGCACAAGTAACAATAGTATGAATCTGCTTCTCCATCTTCATTATTTCTCTAAGAGAAGATTTATTTTTTGAGACATATGATTCACTTCCAAATAAAACTTCTATTTTTACTAAATCAAATAATTTTCATTTTCCACTTTAATGAAAGTACTTTATGATGTTTTTTTGAATTATCACTTAAGATTCTAAAAAGTACAGTATTTTATTACATATACTGTACAGAATAAATTTTTAGAAAAAAAAAAAACATTAGGAAAAATTCAGTACATGTGCTTTTAATAATGCTACTTACAATATTTAAATCATAAATAAAATGTTATCACATAAAATCATGTTTGAGAATGTGATATTTAGCAAGAAAAAAAAAAGACTACCACTATAACAAGATTCGGAAAATTTAATAAGTTCACAAATTTCATGGTTTTTATTATTTATTTGTTTATATTTTAACATTTGTTTTGGGATAGCATATAATTGAAGTCATGTAGCTAGATATTGCAATTAACGCCTCCACTGCATGATGAAAATGAATAAATAAATAGATATTGCTCATAATTTTGAGTTTTACTTGAAATTCAGCAATTTCTGAGAAATAAATGGTTGCCCCTCATGAATAAGTAAATATATAGTTTGTAGGCCTGATATCTATCTACAGTGATCACTCCGTTTTATCTTTAAAAAATAACAACACAACTTAACAAAAGTAAAAAATACACCAAAAATTGTTTTTCATCTTATAATCATTTTAGATAATACTGGACCGTTTTATTCCAACACAAAAAGCTCTCCTAATAAAATCAGACAAAATGAAAAATATATGATGGTTACTTTTAATCTATTATAAATTTCAGATCCTATTTAAATATCCCATAATATGAAATGTTTCACTAAGCTTCTACAGAATAGTAACTGCCACACAATTATCAAAGCAGTCCTATAAAATCTCCATTTACATTGAACATCATGTTAACATTAGTACTGTTGACACTGACTATATTGTATCACTTTTACTATAGCTGTTACTTCATAAAAACTTCCAATTTGACAAATTCTGCTTATAGCTTCATTATCTAATATTATATTCCTTAGAATTGTTAGAACATGCAATACATTTCACATGACTTTTGACTAACTCATACATTTCTGTAAAAGGGATACTTGCATAAAGATATAAAAGTCAGACAAAAAATATTATATAAGATTATGGTTTAGGGATAAGAAATGGAAATAATGAATACATAATTAAAAACTATGAATATATATATATTCATAAATTCATCCATGATGTGAATAAAGTTTTCATTAACATATGATTAGTATTATTTTAATTGTTAATCCCATAATCATTAGTATGTAATTAAAATGACGACATCATTTTTATCAACTCCATAAATATTTTTACATCCCTTAAGACTGTTATATTAGCAATTACTGAAACTAAGAAAATTTTTATTCTTCATAGAATATAAAGCTTTTTTTAAAACTGATATGCATAAATTTTATAGTAAAATAAACTAGTTTTTAAAATAAACATAAACTTTATAAAAAAATAACCTTTTTTGAATCAGAGCAGTTACATTCATACACTTATTCTTAAATACAATTTCTGGAAGGTTAACAATGTATTTAAATGAATTTAGTGAATGATAAAATAATCACAAGTAAATATGAGCAACCAAAAAAAAATCCTTTTTTCAATACTTATATGCCATTAGGCAGATTTTTTCAAGCTATCCAATCGTATTAGTAAAAATCCAAAATATATTGTCAACTAATATAGATATCCAAATAATGTTTCAAACAGTTTATTTTCAAGAGTTTGTAACAACTCGCCAATAATGGACAGCTAACAGACATTAAAAAAAGATCACTGGCTAACAACTCTATTATGAATGAATGACTACATATTCTAATGACACTATTGCCCAATCAAAAAGAATATTTATTAGGCAGTTGCATTTTTTGAAAGTTAATTAATAAAAAATATAATTGTGTGACATCTTCCAATGATGAGGAACTCAAGAAATTAACAAACAAAAATTTCATTTTTGCTTTCTTGATTAACAATATAAACATTCACTCTATGTACTTCTACTTAGATAAAAAAAATTCAAAGAAACAAAAAAAACAATATATATATATGTTCTCATTTCCCATATATATATATTCTTTAATTTAAAAAAATATATTTTTTTTCCTTTTATATATAGATTTATGTGTGTACGAGTATTATTATTATATAGTTTATAGGTAATTAATAATAAGCAGTAGTAGATGGAAAGAAGGTTATAAGAAATGATACTTTCATATATATATTTATTTATTTATTAAATAATGAATATATTCAGATATTTAGTTTTATTTCTGTAAAATAAAAGTGAGAAAAACTGTTAAGAAAGATGTGAAAATGATTAGGGAATAAAACTAGGCACAAGTGCAAAAAAGTGAAAGAATGAGACCACCTTTTTTAAACATCAAACATTTTTTTTTACACAAATCTTTGACTGTAGATTATAGGCTTTGTTGTTTTATATTATCTAGATATTAGATATCAAGAAAAGAAAAAAAAAGGAAAAGAGGAAATGCTTTGATGGAATAATTATTAATCTTCTTGTTAATCTTTTTATTAATGACTTGAGAACCGTCAACTTGTGGAATTTAATTGCTATCTACAGAAAGTCACAGTTATTTTTGTTGGGAGATTTTAGTTTCTTTGATCAGAAATTCGGAATATAAAAATGAGTGTAACAATATTAAGGACAGTTTTTAGTCTTGTCTACAGAGAATGACCTGACAATATGTTTTTTTTTGGAAGGCAGTCTTTTAAAAAGTTTTTTTTTTTGAATATGCAGTTCGTGTAAACTAAAAGAAATGATCGATTTAGTAGTAAATTGCAGTTTTTAAAGTTGTCTTAAAGTTCAAAAAAATATGCAGTTGTTTTAAATTTTAAACCAAAAGATGAAGACAATTAAAAATTAAAGAATTGGAAAGCAATGAGTTAACAATATTGAGAAGTAGAGAGCCAGTCAGTTCTTTTTGTTTCATTTGTTTTTTATAAACTTGGAATGAACTGTTTTATTACTTTCTTTAAAAAAAGTTCAGAAAATGAATATGTGAGTTTTTGTTGCTTTAGTATCAGCATAAGGAAAGACGTGTGCCTATATATAAGTAATTCACGGCAAGATTAATATAAGGATATGGAACAAAATTCAATTTCTTGGAGGAAGTTATTGAAAATTCTGTAAAATAGTATTAATATATTTTTGAGCTGTGTATAACACAATGAATTTGCCGTGCTAAAACTCAGTTTCTGCTCCTTGAAATCCGACATAATGGGTTAAATCACTAATCTACCATGGACTCATATACCAGTTGATAGTAGCCAAAAGAATGGTCAAATTTAAAACCAGCCACAGATGTCATCTGATCATCATCTTTGAAAAGAGGAAAAGAAAGAAAAAAAAGAAATGTATAAAAGCCATATATATAGCCAAGTTTGATTAAGCTATAAATCAATTTTTTTAAAGTTTTCCTCACATTTATCTAAAGTGCCTACAATATTTTTTTTTTAAAATGGTGGAAACAAGCAAGTCAAACAATTCATATTTATCTAAAAGTATTTGTAATAACTCTTTTTAAAATGGTAAAAACAAGCAAGTCAACCAATTCATATTTATCTCAAAGTATCTGCAACAATTCTTTTTAAAATGGTAGAAATAAGCAAGTCAACCAATTCATATTTATCTAAAAGTATCTGCAAGAACTTTTCTTTTTAAATGGTATAAATAAGCAAATCAACCTGTTGAAGCTATAAGTTAGGCAAGCGGTCTGAAAATTCAAATCTGGGACATTTATAAGAAGTGAAATTAATCAGGTAACTTTGAACTTTCATTAACAAATCTTTTATTCTTATTTATTAAACGTAGACTGTAATTTCTAAAGTCAAGGCATTTTTTTTCTCCTTTTAAAACATATACATTAAGAGTTTGTTTGGTGATTGTGATTTTTAATAATACATAAAATACACACACATAATTTAAAATTCATGAAACTTAATTTTTTTCATTATTTTGATTTTTTTTTATTTATGTATTGTAATACTAAATTTTTTTTATTATTATTGTTCAACCTATCCAGATATGCTATATAATGTTTTTTTATTATTATTTATTTTTGCATATTAAATTGGATATAATTTATTTTTGTTGCTCAAGGTTGCAATAATATTTTTTTATATGTGATTTATGTATTAATCCATCATATAGGGGTATACATTTTAAATATATATGTTGATATATCACAGGGTGTGTGCGTATATAAATGCTTATACAGACACATCAAAAGAATAACTTTTGCATAGTTAATTTAAATATAGTAAATTGAAGAGCAGGGTTTCACATGTGTAATGGATAATTTAAATATAGTAAATTGAAGAGCAGGGTTTCACATGTGTATGGAAGTGGAAAGAGAACACCCACATTATATAAAAGTAATTTGCTTTTATGACATATAATAAGTAGTGAAAATTTTGAATAAGCATTTATAGAACATTTTTTTCTAATGTCATTTTAAGCCAGCTTATTTTAAAAATATCAAAAATGACAAACTTATCTATTAAGTTTATTTGGTTATGCGTATATAAAATTTTGTATTAATTCTATATTTAATTAATATAATAATAAGTCATTTGTATCATTAGTAAATTTGATTTTTAAAAAAGGAAAAGAAAGAGGAATGGTATTAATAAATATAATTATGTCTTAATTGGTTTTGAGTTATTATTAAAAATATTGTATTTTCTTATCTTGATTCTATCATTTTAAATGATCATCAGCCCCCCCCCCCCCGCAAATATTAAGCAAGCATTCGCAAATGTTAAGCAAGATAGAATATTGATTTGCATTTTGATATTTAGGGATTATGCTTGACAATGAACCAAGTTTTATAATAATTAGAGGTTAATAATAAAAGCTAAAATTGTGTTGTGTCCAAGAGTTATGATCACCATCATCATTGATTAAATAATAATCATTACATCAAACTTAAAGTTAATAGTTAATATGTTTAGTAAGTGGGATTTACAAAAAATTAAATATCAAGTGGTAAGTTGATGATGATCAATCATCATCACTGGTATTATTGAATTCTAGTTTTAGCTATAAGAGTGTTTGGAGTAAATATAACCTTAAACGTTTATAAATGCTAGTGATTGTTATATTTAAATCCCAGTTTAACATAGAATGATTTTGAGAAGTGCCTACCAGTTTATGAAAGATAAATTTATTGTTGTGAGTTCATTATAATGCTATGGCTGGTATCATCATTATCATTATCTTCATATTATGACAAATAATTAAGTTAAGTAACTAGTTTCATGGTCATCTACTTAAGAAATGGTCTTCACGATGCTTGTTTGGAAGCCATTAATGAGAGTATTTTTACATCTGTTCATCAATATATGTAAAATGAGCTAGTAATATCTATAAGAGTCTTGGATATGTAAATTTTGTGATATTGGGATCTTATAATTTTATTGACATGGATAAAATATAAGAATGTCATTTTTTTGTTTGTTAGTCATCTAAGCCATGTGTAATAAAGAATGTACCCAATGGGTTTAAACTTAGTACACTATGCACAGATAATATTTATCTAGATTTAAAATGATCTAGTGGTGCCTGTGGAAAACTCATATACTTAGCTAAACTGAATAAAGAGTGATTTAATCCCTTTTCCAACTTAATAATATTAACTTTATAGGATATTTTTTATAAGTTGTTATAAATAGTACCAGTGTGTGCATGTGACCATGAATGGTCTTATATACGTAAAAAGAGGAATGAGAAGGATTCTTTGTTAAAAGAACCTATTATTGGAGATAAGCATAATGCACCCCAGGGATTTCACAGTAATTCTATTCAGTTGCTATATCTAATATTAGTTTATCTAATGACAATGGCTAGTATATTATTTGTTAGTTGAAATGACTTCCCAATATCGAAAATATTTTAAATCTTTAATGATGACAATTTTCATTTTCTTATTTTATGTGTTGAGGAATGGGATAATTTATTTATTTCATTATTTGTGTGACAGATTTAATGTTTACAATAGTTGCAAATGAGCTATAATGTTATATTTAATTAGTCACAAATAGACACCCAACTATAAACATGATATGCATAGGTTCTTATTCATATGTTGGCATCATCCTTATTTAATTATAAATTGAATCTCAGCTAACATAGTAAATTCATTTCACATTTAATTTTAATGGATTACAAATGATGAACCGCTGGCTAAAGTATAGCAACTATCATTGTGTCATCTATATATTTTATAATCTGTTACAAAATAAGAGCCTTTTTCATTATTACATCATTATCATTTTTTTTTATTCTGTTACAATATATATGGCATAAATAAACTGACTTCATACAAATTACCATTGACAAATATGATGGCAATATTGTAAACATTTCCATGCTGAATTTCTTCATTACTATAGTAAGCTCTGATAGCCAGGAATTTAATAATTTTTAGACATCTTTGCCACAATGACTCTGTCATAGTTATTATCTCTTTACTTTGTTAACAAAACAAAATATCTTTTTGCCTAAATTATGCCTTAAATATGCTCTGGGCAATAATCTTTTTTTTCTTCAAGAACTTTTCTCTTATAGAAACATAACAGACTAGTCTCTTTATCAACAAATTAAAATCTCTAATTATTTTAATTGTTTTAAATCAGTATTTACATTAAATATGTTCTAAAATTTTGTAAAAGTTTTAGCAATTACTCTTACAAAATATTTTATTATGCATATAAAATTCAGAAAGGATAGTAAAGGAAGAATAAAATATACATGATTTCAACATAACCAGAACACATTTTATTAATATATTTAATTATATATAGCATTTCAAAACAGAAAAGTTATTGGCATATTATAAAATTTATTTACAAGTTTTACTTTTCTTTTTTAAATGTGATTGCATTTGATGCTCAGAGAAGGAAAAATAACTTTGGAATATCATAAAAAAATTTAATTTTAATGTTTTTTTATTTGTTTATTTATAATTTTGTTTGGCTAGCATATAATTGAAGTCTTGTAATTAGATACAGCATAGTTCATCACTCCACTTGTATAATAAAAATTTGTATCAAGAATTTCATTTATTTATTATTGTACCAGTAAATGATATTGCATTTTATAACAAAAAGTTTTTTCACACTTTACAAACAAAGTATCATTTAAAATAGTAGCAACAGAATTTGTTAGAAACTTAATGCTATTGAAATAGAGCATTGATTTGTCTTTTAGTAACTGAAATTTTTTATTGTTCACGATTATAAAAATTTTAAATAATCTTATTTTGAAATGGTACTATGGAAATATATTCTTCATACTACATTGCATTAAAAATGAATTTTAAAAAAAAAGATTTAATAGAAATATGGATTTATAAAAAGGCTACATTTGGGTCAAAATTTATGAGAAAAATATCATTCCATTTTTAAATATTAACATTTGATAAGTGTTAAAATAAATATCTTTTTGCATAATATTTTATTTCATTATTTAAAAAAACAAAAACAAATTAAAGGTTACCAAAGTTAATGTGAGGTTATGTCTTCAAATATTCATAATATAATGTAAATTTTTCAATAAGGCAGACTAATGTATTGATTAAATTCTTATCAGTTTTTTGCAAATATTCTTGTCTAAGATAACTTCATATTTTATTATTGAAAATGCCCTTTATTAATCTCTTTTCCTCGGATAATTGCTTTGTGTATAATCTTTCTATTTTATTTTCAATTTTTATTCCTTTGAATCTAATTTGCCAATGATATTCTTTATCATATTAATTCAAGCTTAATTGTCTGATCTTTTGTATCTTCTGAAAAATATCTATTTTTTCTCTGTCTCTGCTTGTTTCCAACTTTCACTGCTTTGCACTATTTATAATTATGTTTCTAGTCTTTTGTAAGTTTTTTTTTTTTAATTACTGATTTAACTTATTTAATAGTTGTTTTTTTTTTTTTATAATTTTTCTACTTTTCTTTAATATTTTTCTTGTTATTATTTTTCAATTACCATTGTACTTCTAAACATTTACTTTGATTGGTAATTAAGTTTGGTCAGTTTTTTTTTTTCAATTTTTTTTAATAATTTTTTTTTACTTCTTTTAATAATTTATCTAATTCTCTGCAAATTAAATTGAGAATCTCTAATCAATTTGTTATTTTTTTATAATCAGAAGATTATTGGTTATATATGTATTAGCTCATAGAAAAGTAATTTGTATTGTTTCACATTTAAAAAAAATCTTGTTAAATGTTGTGTTTTGGATTATTAGAGAAATAAACTGATATATCCAGACTTTTGAGATAAAAAATAAGAAAAGAGATGGTATATTAAATAATGAAAAGTGTGCACAAAACCCATGTACTAGTTATGGAAAAGAAGAATTAGCCAGAGGAAATATGATACATACAATGTAGTTTGCAATCTACGTTTATGTAAATGGTTATGAGTGTGATTGTATATGCATATATTGATATATAATAAACAAATGTATATATTTACTAATTTTTTATTATTGAATTTAATACTGTTGAAACACTCTTACTGATAAAAGCACAAACACACATATGTATGCAAAAGGGCTCATGATGTTGTGATTAATGAATTCACTTGTCATGCCCACAATGTGATTTTCAAATCTGAATAAACCTTTGAAAGTTTTTTAGGCAACTGAGAATTTACAAACATATATTTCTTTTTTTCAGGTAGCTACACATTCCATTGGTAATGAGATTTATCTACTTGTTTTTAATTGGATAATAAAACAAAAAAAAAGAAAAAAATGCTAAAACTCTCATGTTATTATAGACTCTTACTAATTAAATTAGTCTTTAAAGAGAATTATTTCTCTTTTCAATGATTAAAATAAAACATTTCATAGAAAGGCATAAAATTTAAGACTAGCTAAGATCTGTCCCTTTTTTATGAAAATGAAAAGATCCAATACTACTTTACATCTTCAGGACAAAATTTTTAAAACAAAACAATTAAAAATTGTTCATTATAGTCAATTATTTTCAATGTTATAAAAAATGTTTCAACAAAAAATAAAAATAAATTAACATTATTCATTATTATCAATTATAACTTATACTAAAGGTTATTTGTAAATGTAGATGTGCACACTCCAATATTTTATATTGTCATGGTTTTATTCTTTCGAATCCTTTGTTAGTTATAATTTTCATTTTCTTTCTGGTTTCTTCAAATATTCAGATTAAAATAATTTCCAAAGTGTGTTAACACAAGTTGAATTTATCCATTATTGATATTAAATGTTTTCTATTATCTTATTTTGTACCTAATATTAATTTCCAAATTAACAAAAATTTCCAGAGTAGATTAAGACAGGTTGAATGTATCTAATTTCCAATACAATAATTTGCAGTTCAGGTTAACACAGGGTGAGAGAGACATGCTTTTGAATGGAACACAAGACTTATTGCAGATTACTCCCAAGGGTATTTTCCTTATACATTTTAATTTTAGTGAACAGGCTACAGTTAGGATTTGATGATGCTTAGCTTTTACCTAAAACTTAGCACATGGTTTCTTCAAATTCATTTCAAAAAACCTTAGGCTTACTTCAGATTACAAGTTTATGTTTTGCTGTTGCCTTCTCAAAAACTGAAATGCTATTGTTGTTTTCATCAACATCTGGAACAAAAATGACCTGCTAATTAGACTAGATACTAAAATCTAATGCTTTAACTTGCCATTTATTTTATTTTTTGGAACAATCTTGTTATCAATCCAATCACATATCTCAGAAATTACAGCACTAAATCCTGACCAATAAATTTTCTTTATACAAAAAAATTACTTCCCTCCTTTTTTAAATTTTCAACTAATTAAAAAATTCCAAATCATAACTTATTTATTAAAAAATACCTTGTGAGTAATTTTCTTCTTAATTGGCAAAAAAGTATCTTCTTAATTGCTAAAAACAATATAATCCTTTAATTACATGTTAATTTGAAGACCATCACATTTTGTTTTGAAGAAAGAGATAAAGAAAAAAACAATTTCATTAAAAAAAACATTTTTTTTATTTTTCTCTATTTTAAAAAAACTGATATACATTACTTATAACTTTACTTGTTTATCTTTCTCATTATTTTTTTTAATCATTTTCTCTCCCTTTTACAACCCATAACAACATTAAATATTTACCTTCTTACTTAAAATGATAGGAGTTTTCATATTATTACTTAAGTTTTCAATTGTTATTAAGAATGAAAATAATTATTCTCAATATATATAATAGTGGCTCTGCTAGAGGCTGGTGGGCTTGACACCATTTTTATACTCATCTCAGACAAATCATTGAGATAATTAAGAAACTTAAATGAAATATTTAGAGAAGTGCTATTATGAGACAGATAGCAGAAGTTTTAGACTGAATTCCCAAGAGATTGTAAACTTTTAGAAAAGAAGAGTACACAGCAGATAGATAAGGAAGTTTGCTGGATTGGAGAAACTGAGTTAAACTTGGAAAAACACTCATTTTGGCAATCACTTTGATAAATATACTTGTAACTTAATTTTATAAAATATCAATATCATCTTTATACTAAATAAAAAATATGAGCAGTTGTTTGAATTTATAGAAAAAAAATTTATAAAATAAGGATCTATTTTTAAATGCTTCATTAACTTTTCCATTTGGTTACATTGATCTTAATGTTTTACAATATATGACTAGTCGAATAACTGATACTAGAAATAATTGTAATGAAAATAATAATGACTAAAAATGTTTTCAAAAATATAAGATGTTATTGTGTGGATCAATAAATTAGAAAAAAAAAAGGAGGAAAAAATGAAGGTTTTAGAGATGTAGTTTTCAAGAAGAATTAAAAAGAAAAGTGGAAAGATAAAATTAGCAGTGTAAACATATCTCTCTTATTTCTAATGCCACATCTAAATCTACCAATTGCATTTTCATGGTAATTCTTGAATTAAATTCACTCATGACAATTTTTAAAATGATAGTGACTCATTCAAAAGCACATCTAAATAATATTCACATTTTTTCTCACTAGAATGAGAATTTGATATACAAATATAAATTATCTGCATTTGTTTTTTTCCAGTAAGTTAAATAATAAATCTTGTTACTCCGACTGATGTTGCAAAGTTGTTTCTTATTTTTTATTTGTAAAATTTTTTACACTATTTGTATTCTCAAAACTTAAACCTTTTTTTTTTTTTTTAACTTTTAGAAAAAAGTGAATGCTGACTTCCAAAATTAATTGTCTTTCTCTAAATCCAACAATCCCCCATTACTAATAATATAAGAAATTCTTCATTTAAGTAAAAAAAAAAATTGCTTCACATGAAAGTGAATTACAGATGTAGTGACCATAATATAAAAACTTGAGTAAATAAAAAAAATTTGAATATTCTTAACACCTTCTAAATTGAGTTTCCAATTGCTGTCTTGACTGATGATTTTAAATCCTCTGGATCAGAGAGTTATGTTTCTTTATTGTTTATGATAAGTAATGATTTATGAATTATTTATCATTATGCCACATAATGATAAATTTGTATTTTTATTTATTTTAATCATTATTAAAATAACTTTATGTGGAACTGATTTGCTTAGCAATTTAATTTTGGAATATTTTCTAAATGTTTTTGTTTTAATTATTATTCACAAAACAATTTTAAAATCAATTATATTTTATATTACAAGATCTAGTATAACTAATACAATATAATTAAACTTTTCTTCTTATACATTAAATAGTCTTATAAATATTTCATTATTCAAACAGGTTGATTTTCCAAATCACTAAAGATTCTAATTAGTTTAGAAAATTAAAGTTCTTACATATATAAAATAACTAAATATAACAATATATAGATGTTCCTGAAAATAATGTTCACAATTCCATCATGTTTTATCACATATTACAAATACACATAAACAACATTTTTCTCAAAAATTTAAATTATTCAACACAACAAAAGCAAATATAAATTTTGTATAATTATAAAAGAGTATTCACTTTTCTGTGATATCTTGCTTTCAGTCAATTTTATTCAATTCTAAAAAAATTACAATTTTGTGACAAAAGTTTAAACCCCTCCCTCCCAATACACTGGTAATTACAATTCTATAAACCATTAGTTTACTTTTCTTAAGCAACTGTAATTGACATTGCTAAGCATATATCAAGACTGTTTCATTGTTAAACTTTTCTTACTTGGCATCTCCAAGCACTTAAACATCAATTCTAATTAAAAAAAAATTTTTTAAAAATATTATTTTTATGTCTACATAAAATAACAAACAATATCCATATTAAAGTGAATGATTTTTTTTTTTACAAATTTATATTAATAATAATAATAAAAAATTTAAGCTTATATAACAATTGTAAGAAATACCTTTAAGTCTCTGTGTACAACACCGTTTTGGTGACAATGGTTTACACTTTCTAAAATCTGCTGAATACAATGACTGTAAAAAAAAAAAACAACAATAACAACTGTTTACTATTGACCAATCCAATATATATATAATTTATTAATGACTTTAAAAGTAGATAATACACGTTATAAATACAAATGTCCTTACATAAATAACATTCTAATTTTACATATTTATTACATACATTTACTTTATAAAAGTCATATTTTTAGCAAGCATTTATTAACTACAATTATCTTTGAATAAATACATAAATGATTATTAATTATTTTTTTATTAAATCAGACATTATTAAGTTGAACTAAACTTCAAGTATAGATACCATTTTTTAAAACAGTTCCAGTATATCTATAATATTCTTTTATAAAGATACATGCCAACTTTTTTTCTCATAATCATTTGACACTTTTCTACATTCAGTTTATTTTTACATTTATATCATATTGTACATTTGAAATGAAAAAAAAAACATTAATTAGACATAATACCATAGAACATAAGTAAAAAGAGTTACTAGAATTGATGTGTTGAGCTGTTGAAGAGATCAATGATTTATCATTGATTACATTCCTTGTAACACTAATACTAGAAAGAGATTGGTTTTCCAAAACCTTTTTACCCCTTGGAGCAGGAATTACTTTTATTGCCAGTTAAGATAAGCTTCTAGTTTGAATTCTGGTTTCATACGGTTTTCATTTTACAGATATGCTCTGATCTGTTGATTGACTATTTACATTTTCCTTAGTCATTCCAGCTCTATGTTTAGTGTGCTGATTATTTAGCTTTATTTTGTTTTCTTTAGTAATACATTTACCATTCCTTTCCAGTAATTCATTTAAACCTTTCAGACTATTTTCTCTTCCTATTGATATCTACAATGGATTGTGATTTGGAAATATTTTCTTTCAAAGATTTCAATTTATAACAATAAAAAAGTAACTTGACTTTGCAAAGTTTCATTTTCATTTCCCATACTTTTATTATGTTGAGCTAATTAGGTTTTGTTGAAACAAACACTCAGCTTCACTGGTCTTTCATCCAGCTTTTCTTTAATCATTTTCAACTCTGAAGTCAAATCCTCAAGTTTCTTTTTCTGCTCTATTTGGCATATTTCAGAAATTTTGAAGCTTTGAATCTGTTGCCTTGTAGAAGCTAGTTCCTTATCTATGTGATGAGCATTTATCAAACTTAATTTTGCCTTTCTTTTTAAACTGTCCTTGTGTACACAAAGATTTTCCAATTCTTATACCCCTTCCAAGTTTCCTTTTTCTGTTTCTTATAACTGCTATTTGAATGACTGAAGTAATCAAAATTAAGGATTACTCTTTTTTAGCTTCACCAAAGATTCATTGTATTTTTGATCTTATTGCTGGAATTGCCATGTTGCTTGAGATAACTGCTCCTAGATCACTATCTTTTCTTTGGAATGTGCAACTTTTAATTCATTGATATCAGTTTTGATTTTATCGATTATTTCCAACAAAGTTTTATCTCTATATGATAATTTTTCAATAGTTCATTTTTGTTGTTCAATTTTATCTTTGAAAACGAATAACTTCTTATTTGAATTTCTTTATGTCATTTTTGTAGTGGTCTATTTATTTTGTAGTCTTGTGTTTATTTCCATGTAATTCTCAAATAATATCTTCCTACTAATAGGTTTTATTTTCTTAACTTTTCTAATTGTGCTAAACTACTATTGACTTGTACATGTACATTATTTATAAAAACATTTTGCATAGATTCACCACTTTTTAATTTTTCTCCTTCTGTTAGTTCATTATTTTCTTGCAATTCTAACATTCTTAATTGTAATTTTTCTGAAATTTTTTCTAGTAACAAATAACTATTTTTCAAATCTTAAAGTTCATTATCTAAATATTTTAACTTAGCTTCCAAAGCAGAAATGTCTTTTTTTCATCTATTGCTTGATATTCAGAATTTCTTTTAAGTTACTATTTGAAAATTATCTTTTGTTGATTTTCTTTTCATTTCATTTTCTAATGATACATAATCATTATTCAATTCATTTATTTATTGTTTTCTGCTTTGCAAAGTAACTTTTAAATTTTGATATTTTTGTTCAACTTTCAATTTCATTTCAATAGTATTAGAAAGGGTTTCTGTATTTTTTAATCAAATTCATGATTTTTTTTGATCAAGTTCTTTTATAACTTTCATCATGTTTTTTTTTTTCTGATAATATATGCACATTTTTATGAGTTGTAATTTGTTTATTCTTACTCTCCAGTTCTTTTTTTTAATTCTGAAATAAAATGATTTATACCTTTTCTTTGATGTTATCTCTTGATTTAATTTATCTGAAACAGTTGCTAAATTAATAATAACTTTTCTAATGTCTTTTTTCAGTTTGCATTCATCTTGTTTTTCTATTTAATTTTTGTTATGGTTGAACATACATTTCTTGAAACTTTATAATCTGTTCTTTATTGATTTTTATTAATTTTCTAAATCAATAATATTTTGTTGCATCATTAATATTCAATAGTTAGATTCTTCAAGTTGATTTTTAACATTTCTATTTGAGGAGTGATATCATTTAATGTTGCATGTCATCTTTTCAAAGAGATATCTCCTTGTCTAATATTTCTAATGTATTCATAATTTGTTGAAGTTTCTTATCATCATCAGCTATTTTTAAATGTTGCCCCATTTCTATATTAGTGAGTTGTAATTGAATATTAGCAGAACACTGAAAATCTAATTCTTTCTGTAATGAAGCAATTTTTTTTAATAAATCATTTCTTTCGTTGATAACTTCTTTCACTTTGTTTGTTTATATAATGCTAACCCATTTGGTGTAAAAAAAAAACTGATTCTTAGCTTCAATTTCAAATTCTAACTCTTTATATTCTTGCTTATGATTTTTAATTTGTTAGCACTTTTCAAATTGAGATGGCATATCTGCATAAAGCTGATTCAATTGAGTTATATAGTACAGATGGATTGCACTTAGGAAAACAAGGAAGTGAAGTTTTAGGGAGTCTGATATTTAAAGAATATAATTCGGGAAACTTTTAGGGGGGGGGGGGCTTTTAAATTGTAATATTATCAAAAAGAAGAAGAATGGATGGGATATAAGAAATAAGCAAAAGATGGTTGATTTAGATATAAGTGTAAATGTGGAGAGGGCCTGTAAGATTAAGGGTAAGAACATTTGTTATAAACGTAATGGAGAAGAAAGAATCAAAAGAATTTATAAAAGAGTAGTTAGGAAAGAAGAAATTGTTAAAATTGGATTTTTGAATACGCAAGGTGGTAGGAGACCAGAAAAGTGGCTGGAGTTAAATAAAGCAATTGAAAATGAAGAGCTTGAGGTATTAGCAGTAGTGGAAACTCATCTAAGAGAAGAAGAAGAACCTATTTTGGAAGAGGTGATATGGCAGGGTATAAATAGAAAAGAAAAAGGGGTGGTGGTATAGTTGTTATATTGAAAAAGTATTTAAATATTGTTAAATGTCAAGAGCATTTGTGGTTTGAAATAAGATTGTGTAGACAAGAATGGATGGTGGCTATAGGGTATATAACCACTGGAGATAATCAAACTGTAATGGAGTGGAACAGTAGTATATATGAATGCCTAGTTAAAAATATACAGAGTTTTAAAGAAAAGGGGAAGAGAATAATGGTTATAGGGGATATGAATGGACACATTGAAGAAATTGATGATGTAGATAATAAGAATGGTCAGTTTTTGAAGGAATTTTGTCAAAGAGTAAATGTGAGCATTGGGAATTTATCAAATATTTATGAGGGGCAATACACATGGTCTAGGAATAATATATTTCACACAATAGATTATGTATTGGTAGAGAAAGAGGGAATGAATAAAATACAGAAAATTAAGGTGTTTGATAATGAAGAGAGCATATGTAATAGTGATCATAACTTTATTGTATTAGAAATGGTTAATGTGATGGAGGATAGAAATAAAGATAGAAACAATAGTGAAAGATGTGGATGGAGAATGAAGGATAAGAATAAGTTGGAAGAGTATAAAATAAAAGTTGAAGAAACCATGAAAAAGTTGGTTGGGGATGAGTATAAGGACTGGTATAGTGAAATAGAAAAGGTGGCAAATAGCGTTTTAGTTGAGGATATGCAGAAGAATAAAAGTAATAAAAATGAGAGTTAGTAAAAGTATAAAAGAGAGGAAAGAAGCATGCAGAGAATATAAGTGTGCTATTATGAACAAAGAAAGTAAAAACGATATTAATGCTAAATGGGGAAAGTACTTAGAAAAGAAGTTGGCTAAAATGAACAATTATAGAGAGAGGATGAAGTTGAATAGTAAATTGTTGGAGGATATTAATAAAAGTGGAAGAGATGGGAGTAAAATTTTTTGGAATTACATTAAAAGGAGAGATGTAGGGGAAAGAGAGATAATATTAATAGATGATGAGGGAATAGAGTGTAGCTCCGAGAGAAGAATTAGAGAGAATCTTAAATATATATGTAATGGATATAGAAAAGATGGTAGATGCGAAGAACTTAGTGATAGAAAACATGAAAGCATTTAGTAATGGGAATATTAAATTCACAAAAAATGAACTGAATAAGGCAGGGAAGAGATTGAAAAGTGGAAAGGCGAGAGGTTTAGATGAATGGGCAGCAGAGATGGTAATGAATTTAGGGCATAGAGCAAGAACAAAGTTATTATCATGTTTTAATAAGATGGCACAGAAGATAGTTTTTCCGGGTAGTTGGACTAATACAAAAATAAGATTTATTATTTAAAGGAAAGGGTAAGGATCATAGAAAGTTAAATAATTATAGACCGATAGTGGTAACATCAGTTTTAAATAAAGTTTTCTCATATATGGTAGCTGGAAGAGTTGTAAAATGGATGGAAGAGAATAATGTAGTGAGGGAAATGCAAGGAGGTTTTAGATCAGATAGGCATATAGGAGATAGTTTGTTTGTAGTTACACAACTTATGGAGATGAGTAGGAATTCAGGTAGATCGTTATATATGAGTTTTATAGATATAGAGAAAGCATATGATAGAGTAAATATTATTAAGAAATTATATGAAAATGATTATTATACTTACCAATTAGGAGATATAGAATCAGTTAAAGTTAAAAATGGGGTGGGATTAAGGCAAGGATGCCCTATGTCACCTATTTTATTTTTTATTGTATTTGAGTGAAATGGAGAAAGCAACAGAAAGACTAGAAAGAGGGATAGAGATTCTGTTAATAGGTGGCAAGGGAGTATATACTTTGTTGGGTCTTTTTTGCGGATGATATCTTTTTGTGTGCAGAAAGAAGAGAAGATATGGAAATTATGTTGAGGGCATGTGCAAGGGTAGGTAAAGAGATGGGGATTAAATTTAGTGAAGAAAAATCAAATATAATGATGGTTAATACTGGGAAAAGAGAAGATTTAGAATTTTTATTGGGGGGGGGGGTATAAAGTTAAGTGTGGTGGATAGATATAGGTATTTGGGAATCATCTTATGTAATCAGGAAAATTGCTTGGATGAATGGAAAAAAAAATTGGTAAATGAAGCAAAGAAAAGAAAGGGTTTGATAAAGAAACTAAAAGTATTTTCATATAATAAATATGATGTAGCTAGAATTGTATGGAAGGGAGTTGCAGTAGCAGGGTTAACATATGGTAATGATGCAGTATGTGTTAGTAAAGGAGTTTTAGATTATTTAGAGAAAGTACAAAGGGAAGTATGAAGACATGCAAAGGAGGCAATTCAAGGAGAAATGGGATGGTCAAGTTTTTATATGAGAGATGCAAAAAGTAAAATGAAAATGTTTGGTAGGTTGCAGTTTATGGAGAGTAAAAGAATAGCCAAAATAGTGTTTAATTGGGTTATGAGTAAAGGGCAGGTAACAAGATGGATGAGAAAGGTAATGCGGTGTGCAAAAGATTTGGATAAAGAATTTATATCAGTATACTTGTATAAAAGGTGAGATGATTGTGTTAGGAGGATTGTTGAGTGTTATAGTGGTAAGGAATGGGATAAAAGAATAGAAGCATTAATAAAAAATAGGGAGTTGGAGAGATGGAGAACTAGTATGGAGGGTAAGAAGAGTTTAAATATATATAGAAGTAAACGGAACATTGGATGCGATTGTTTAAGGCTCGAATGGGATCTTTAGCAACAAGAGAATATACATGTAAATAGAAAACTATGGGTGGCTTAGTGTGCAAATTGTGTAAGGAAGGTATAGAAAATATTAGGCATCTGTTGATTGAATGTAAATGCTTGAAAGCAGAAAGGGTACAGATAATGAAGTTATGGGCGAATAGATATGAACAAAGTGATTATACAGAAAGTGAGTTATTGGTTTTTATGCTCGGTTTGCGAAAAGATAAGGGGGATTTAGATATAAAGACTATACAGTTGACAAAGATTATGTTGTGGAAATGGGATGGGGCAGAATATGTGAAGACTTAGAGTGGGGAATGGAAAATAAAGTGGCTAACAGGTTTATCTGGGCATAATTGCTGAAATATTCTTGACTTTGTTTAAGGAGAAGCCAAAATACATCACATCAATTTTAGAATTTCCATTTTTTCAAATTCTTGTTGTTTACAAAAGATTTCATCATTCATGAAGTGCAGAAATTTCATCCATCTTTATATATATATATATATTTGTCTACATGATCACTTTGTATATTTTATAAATATTGCCTAAGTTCTTGTAAATACAGATCCTCACTATTGCAGATTGTTTTTAATTTCTGATATTCAGGTTTATTATGTTGAATTTTCTTATTCATATTAACAATATCCAATGTAACTGTTTTCTTCATTTGTTTCATATTATAGAGTTCTGAAAGTGTAATTCTTGGTTTTTTTCTTGCAAAACTTGACAACTATATCATCTGAACTTTCTAAATCTTGACTTCATGCAATTATTCTCTGCTTATTAGAAATTAATTGATTTTTTGCTTGATTGAGTTTCTTTTGTAAATCTTCAATTATTTTATCTTTCACTCTGGTTAAAGAATGTGATTTTGTATTTTTATCATCAATGATAATTATATAAAATATCAAAGTTTCATCTTGATGATGAATTTTATGCTGCAGGTGATTATCTGATCTTCAAGTGAAGTATTTTTTTTATTAATTTCACATTCTAATTTATTTTTGACTAATTGTAATATTGTCATGCATCTATACAAAAAATATTGAGATATTAGAATTTTATTGAATTAAAGACTACATAAAGAATGATTAAGAATAAGTTATGTACTTAATAAAATGATATTATTATGAATATCCTGCATAATTTGGTGCAGTGGTAGGTAAGGAGACTATGGAAATGAAAATTCATGGATTGTGGACTAGGTCCAACATTTCCGTGACCAAAATGCTTATGAACTGAATAATAAACCATCCAATTATTCAATTTTTTATTGTACTGAAAAAAATGCTTGACTAAAAATCTAACATTTATAAAGAACATTTGTACTACATGATTTTGAATCAAATGAGAAAATGTGTATGCCCAAAATGCTTCCATAAAGTTATTGCATAGTATTTTAATATTTGCAACCCTAGATTTAAAATGTAAGAATACACTATTATACATATATATATACACACACGCACAATAAAATAAGAACTGGAGTTAATCATATAAAATTTTTAAAATACTAATTACATAAATATTAATTGATAGCCAGCTTACACATTCTATTCAATGGATGGACATATAGTAAACTGATTATAGTTTAAAATTTATTTATATAAATGGTACTAAGTATTTCCCAAGATTAAATTGACAAATGCATTAAAAAGCAGATCTTATTCCAATCATGTTTATAAAAATGTTAAATGTTCATTTTTAGATGTATCTACCAGATGTACTAAATTTTAGGAACACTAAAATTGCTAATTAGGATCTTCAGGATTGTTATATTGCTGAAGCATGGAATTTTCTTAACAAATATATTCTAGATACAAATAAACTCTAGGGTTCACTAAAAAGAAAAATTATGACTCATTTTCTGACAATGATATTATTTGTAATTTGATTAAATGAACATATGTGGAACTTCATAATAAATATAGATCTGGAGGCAGAAATTCAATGGCTTGGCAAGAAGGCTTAAAAATGATTAATGGATTAAAATTGCAAAGAGTCACTGATAGTGGTTTCAACCTTTTTTTTATGCACTAAAAGCAACATATGAAAAACAGTATCATAATCCTATTGAAACCAGGAATGATACATTTTTATAAGATAACAATGAGATTTTGAACAGGCAGAAGTATTTTGATCATCTTTTGATACAAGAATTGAAATGACAATATTTTTTTCGGGATCTCATGAACACACCTGGAGAAGTTTTAAAATATGATGGTGCTATGTTTACTCAAAATTATCGGAATTTTTAAAGAATATAACACATGAAGTTGAGCAATCTGATGTTAAAGATTCTATTGTTCCAGTTTTTAAAAGTAAAAAATAAACCAGATTGTATTAATTATCATGGAATATCACTATTATCCACTACAGCATTGATTGGTATTTTGAAGGATTTTTGTTGAATAAATTGTTTCTACTCATAGATGAATGGTTATCAGAAACTTTTCGTTGCCAGGAAAATACAATTAAAGTGTCAGGAAAAAAGAATAATTTAATTATATTTATTGAATTGATCAAGGCATTTGACTCAGATAATTAAACTAATTTATGACACTATTTGAAATTAGTTGGTTGTCCATCAAAATTTATTCACACTATATATATAACTTCTACATGCTGGAGTAAAAAAAAAATATTATTACAGATGGAAAATATGATGCATTTGAAATGCAAACTGGGGTTAACAAGGATGTGTGCTTGCTCCAATATTCTTTTCAATTATTATAATAATTGTCTTTAGAATTGTTTATAGATAACTCAATGAAATAAAGATCAAGATGTGATACAGGTTTGATGGTGGAATTTTTAATTTGAATCAATTAGAAACAAAAACAAGAACATTTTTGACTCTGAATTTATAGCATGCTGATTGATGATTGGGCTATTTTTGCCAACTCAAAAAATGATTAACAGAATGTACTAAATGCAATATTTAAAAATTTTCATTTAAAAATTGTATGTTCAAAAAATTCAAGTTCTTTATTAGCTAGCTTAATTTGAGAACGTAATCCAATTTAAATATCTTGGTAGTTTTATAAGTAGAAAGATAGACTTAAATGTTGAGGTACAACACAGACTGCTGCTATTTTTAATAATTAGAAGATAAAATATTTCATAACAAAAAATAACTACTACAAGTAAGCTAATCGTATATAGAGTTAACACTATATGGAAGTAAGAGACATTCTATTGATGCAATATAAAGACATTAGAAAAGTTTTATTTAAGGATGCTGCATAAAATTTTAAAAATACAATGGTAAAATCATAATGCCAGGCAATATATTCGCCAAATTGATAAATGTGATATTATAAAGTCCACTACTGTAAAATCATACCTTAGTTAGAATAGACATGTAACATAAATGAACAATAAAACCTAAAAGGCTGTTTCATAATGAACTTAAAAATGGTTTTCAATATATATATATATAAATGGTTTTCATGGGTGAAGTAGATTTTCTCTATGTTATAAGTATTATTTCAGAGACTTTCTAAAGATATGGCAGGAAAATAGAATAAATTGGAGATCATAGTATAAAAATATTTCAGAAAATGTTTTCTATAGAAGAAATTTAAAAAAAAAAAGCAAACAAAATATCAAATGGACTAGAATGTTTTATATGTCGTCATATTTGTGGTTCACAAATTGGTTTATAATAGTTATTGCAAAACTAATTTCCAAAGCAGTTTTTTTCTCTCATTGAAGTTGAAATGGCCTTACTCATTTACAAATTGCTTGAGGACATGTAATACTCTCAATCCAAAGCATAAAGTAGAGTTTTGAAAAAAAAAAACAACAACATCAGACCATCTTAAAGAATGAAAGCATGAAGATCTTAAATTTATTACATATCTTCTTTTTTTAATTATTGACATTTGCAGAATTTTTCAATTTACTGCCTATCAATATTAGATGAAATAACGAAGGTATGTATATGCACCTGGGTCTCTTTTTATGTGGACTTATTTAACACGATTTTGAAGTTACGCGATTCAGGTTTCACCGGAAGTCGAACTCCGATAATGCGCTATTACTTTAAATAATAAATTTCGCGCACTTACGCTATATTGAAAGTAATAGCACATTATTGAAATTTGACTTTCATCTTAGTGATTTTAATATTTTCAGTGCTTTATAATAGTAAGATTTTGTGCAATAATGAAATTAAAATCATGATTTCCAAATTTTATGTATACACACATTAAATTTTACAAGACTATAATGTAAATTTGTTCAAACATTGTGCGTGTTAATTTTGCATTTTAAATCACATTCTGTTTTTGCTTTTTAAAAAAGAAAGTAATCAATTATTATTTTCTTATTAATGACACTAATCATTAACGTGCTCTTAAATTCCAATGGTTGTATGTCTGGATATCGCGAGCTTCATAAACAATTGATAAAACCATTGTCTCAAAGATTAATTACTAATTACATTGTTATCAGAAAACCATTGAAACAACATGAGTGTGAAGTTGGCGCTAGTTGTTTGCAAACGAACGTGTTTTTCGGCAAATAGCTATAATAATTAAAATGTGTATAAAAAATGTAAATTACTGTACTGTAAATTATGCATAAAAATATATTATTTTGAATAAAATTAAATATTATAGTTAAAAAAAGTTTGTCTTGTATCAATTTTTTTCAAATTTGAAATTTTTTATTAGTCATATTTTATTTCCTTATTTTTTTTTGTGTGCGAATTTTAAAGTAATTTTACGTTGGTGCTTTGCATTTACGCGAATTTTGAAAAATCACAGACCGCATCCCCCCCTTTTTTTCAATGTAAGTTACGTCTATTTTTACGCAATTTCGTTTGTGCGTGTTTCCTGAGGAACCTATCTATCGCGTAAAACGAGACCCAGGTGTACAAACTTTCCTAGCAGTTAGTATTATACAAATTAGATTAATTGATTTACTGAGCATATGATATACTCTCAATCCAAAGCACAAGATAGTCTTTGAAAAGAAAAGATCAGACCATCTTATCCTTTTTATCCATATTTCATTTATATAGGCCAATCTGAATTAAGCACTTTGGAAGACAATTCGTTCTTATCTTTAAAAAACTTTATCTTGTGTCTTGGATTGAGAGTATTTCACATGCTCCAGAAACCAGCATTTTGTTAATCTAATTATTATATAATACTAACCACTAGAAAAGTTTGTATTTACATATATATACAAAAAGCAGTCAATACTTAAACCATACCAATATCATTAACAATCAACAATCTGTTGTCAAGGCAACATCCTCTAATTAATAAAGGTGAAAATACACCTTTATCTATAGTCTAAAATGTTTATATAGACACTAAAGATTGCATCCTGATTACAGAGAATAAAATTTACCTGTTTAATGAGGTTTATTTTAAATTTCTTTTTATTAATAATTTCAATCTCTGTAGTCAAGTTGCAATCTTTAGGATCTACATATATGTATTAGGCCATAGATTGAGATTGTTAATAATATTAGAATGGTTTGGTTTTGACTAGCCTTGATTAGTATAATAAGTGTTATATAGCCAATCTGAATTAAGCACTTTGGAAGACAATTCGTTCTTATCTTTAAAAAACTCTATCTCGTGTCTTGGATTGAGAGTATTTCACATGCTCCAGAAACCAGCATTTTGTTAATCTAATTATTTTATAATACTAACCACTAGAAAAGTTTGTATTTACATATATATATACAAAAAGCAGTCAATACTTAAACCATACCAATATCATTAACAATCAACAATCTGTTGTCAAGGCAACACCCTCTAATTAATAAAGGTGAAAATACGCCTTTATCTATAGTCTAAAATGTTTATATAGACACTAAAGATTGCTTGGGTTTTTAATTGCACATATTATTAGATACTTCCATATATATATTTAAATTAAACAGAAACAGATCACCTCCAAAAGCCAAGAATGCTTGCTTTTATGTGGTAATAAATGTAAGAAAGTAAAAAAAAAAAAACTATCCTTTATTTCAGTTTTTGATATTATAAGCAAACATTAAATATGACATACATTACTCTGAAATCATAGTTAAGTATTACAAGGAGAAGAGATTTTCTCACTTTTAAAGATCTTATAATATTCATTGTGATGTTTTCTTGAAGGTTTATGATGATGGTATGTTAGTTGCATTTATATACTGGACTATTTCTATTATCTAATATTAATTATTAAAACTTTAAAAAAATTGATTTTATTTAAATATTCCAATTACATTCAATTGTTAGTAATAGCATGATGAAGGAAATAGTCCGATATGTAAATAGTACTAACATACCATCATAAACCTTCAAAAAAAACCCTAAGTATTCGATATGGACCTGATACAATATCAAACTTTAGATATAATGAAAAATTATGTCTAAAGCTAGTCAAAGTAAAAAATCACATAACTTTCTTATATCAATAATTCTGCACTAACACGCTTAGGTTAGAGAAGTTTAATATTGCAAAAATTATGTTTGTCTGCACTAAGCGTTTTTGAAGTTCCTGACCTTCATATTCATAGCTGAGTGCAGACAATAGTAATGAGGAGACGTATTATAATTCATGCAAATTAGTTAGCAGTTAATTGTATCACAGGTCTTGGTATTTTATTTTGTTATTAGTCCATCTTTTTGAAATGGTGAAACAGGTGTCTTTTCTGTTATTGAATGTGTGTCATTATTTATGAAGTAGGCCTCTTTTATTTTATGCCTATGGTCATTTCTCTCTCTACATACTATTGTGGAGTTCATGGGTTCGAATCTGTGTCCAGAAGTCTTTTTATGCCTCAAGAATGCTGATGTGGTCTCTTTATTATTCTGTGCCCTTTTATACATGTATATGTGTTGCGATGCTCTATTTGTGATGGTTGTTTTAGTTTCCCCATAATACAAGGCCCTGCACACAGCATGAAGGCATTGGATTTGGTATACAACTTGAGACGTTATCTTAAGATCTAATTTTTTTTTTAATTGTTTATGAGTCTATGTAAATGTAAATCTAAAGAGATAGTTCCTAAGAGTTTGCAACTAAAACCTCCAATTCACTCCAGAGAGCTAAGAAAATTACTCAGAGAGCAAGCAAAGCCCTGTTAAGAGAAAGAATAAATATTCAAAGGTTTCCAAGTATCAAACTTTGCATTCCATTAATAATGTAGAATGTTTTCTAAAAAAAAAAACTTACTGATAAAGATTTCACAAGAGTTTCTCAAGCAATAAAAAAAAATATTCTACTTTACATAGAAAAATAAAAAAATGCCAAAAGAAAAAACTTGCAAACCTACATGAGCATATCAAAAGTCATAATTTACCATCTTCACCTGTTAAAAATCTCAGTTCTAAACTCTAACAGATGCTGAAATTACCTTACTCGAAAGAGAATTAAACTTTACCACCATACCATCTAATATCCTTTTATTAGATATAGTGACAGTCACTGAAGAAAGCCTCAAAAATATCCTTTAGAAGAAGCAGTAGAATTATAGTAGAGAATAAAAAGAAGACTTGAGAAGCAACAAAAATTGAAGTCAAATATATCCTATGATGAGAAGAAAGCAATTAAATCTCTCAAAGTAGATAAGATATTATCATTCTCCCTGATAACAAAGACAATGCAACAATTGTAATGGATACAAATGATTATGACAACAAAATACAAGTACTTCTCATTGCAGGCCAATACAGAAATGTGGCAGAAAATCCAATACGAATACAGAAACAAAGTTATAAGCATTACTCAGAAAGCATCAAAGATATTTCAGTGATTCAGAAAAAAAGAAATTAACATTATATTTCAACAAAATTCTTCATATTTATAGTCTCCTTAAAATTGATAAGGATCATGTTCCATAGTTTATTCTAGAAATTCACTGTGCCAAAATTTGTCAAGATTACTTCTCAAAATTCTTAGTTCTTTGGCATACAAGACCCAGTCCTTTGCCAGGGATTGTAGACACTTTATAGAATTAGTCAAGGGTATAAAAATTGAAAGAACTGTCATATTAATAAGCTTTGGTATGGAAAGTTTATTCATAAAATAAATAACTAAATGGTAATAACAGTTACAAATCAGAGCAACTTTTCCTATTAATAGTAAAATGGAGCTATTAACATTCTGCATAACAACAAACTACTTTCAATACAACACAGATCTGTTCCCACAAAATGAATAATAGCTATGGTGCACTATTGTCATGCCTGATTAGCAATATTTACATGGAAGAACTTGAAACCACAATCATAATGAGTACTCCATATCCATCAAAAGTTTGGCATCACTATGTTGATGATATATTTGTTTTATGGCTACATAGTGGAGAACTACTACAAACTTTCTGGAAACACATCAATAGCATCATAACAAGAATAACAATTTTCTTAGATATTCTTGTGACAACACTTCCTCATTGCAAAATCAAAACTACAGTTCAGAGAAAACCCACACATATTAGGAAAGTACTTAGCATACACATGTGATCACACCAGAAACAAAATACAGTTATATTATCAGTATGGAACAGAGCAAAAGAAGTTTATTCAGAAACCAGCGATTTGGAACAAAAAAAGATCTACATGAATAAACTCTTATGAAAAACTGTTATTCGTCAGCTATTATTAAGAAAACCTTAAATAGACAACAAAAAGAACCATCAAAAGAAAAAAAAACAATTATTGGTACAGTAGTGTACTGCAGGTTTTATATCTCTTTAACCAGCCATACTTTTATTGACATTTTTCCATGAATAAATTCCTGCAGTCATGGATCTAACATAAAACAATATATAGTGCACTGTAATGAGATTATATATATATATTAGTTAGTTTTTGCCATTTGCTTAAATTTTATGAAAACATATTTGTATAGTTCTTTTTTTATTTTTTAGTTATGTTAATGTGAAAATAAAAATTGAACAAATAGAGATGAAAAAGAATACTTATTCAGAAGAGATGGGAAAAGCTTGAAGCTATAATAAGTTAAACTTAACAGCAAGATAATTAATCTATGACAGATGCAATTTTTACACAAAATATGACAAGATTTTTTGTTTCAAAAACAACTTTTTAAATCCAAAAGACAATAGTGTTCTTTTTTTTTTTTAAAGTCATCTATAATAATTAATAATTTATAAATGGTATTTTGCATATGTTTAAATTAATCCCCATTCATTTATGCTTCTATAGATCATATCCAGAGGAAGTCCAATAGTAGGGAGTCTACAGCATATACTATTAAAAAAAAAAAAATTTAAGCTGATATTAATCTATTTTAATAACAGTATATTATTCATGATTTGTTTAAAAGTCTGCCAACATAATAGGAAATAAAAAAGAAAAAGAAATACTGTTTTTTTAATGTTAAATCAGTTACTCTTAGAAAATAAATACTTTTGTACAAAATAAAAGCTTCTATTGTTAAAATTTTGGTGGGATTTGATATTAATACTGTATAAAGTCCAAAAAGGAGAATAGATAAATATTAATAATGAGAGCATCAATTGTTGATATTGTTTTTAAAAAAATTACTACATCATCATCTATTTTTGAGTAAATATATCATTTGTTTAGAAAAAATGCAAACATATAAAATCATTTCCTTGCTTAAACAATATATATACACACACGCGCGCGAACAAAATTTACATTTTATTTATGAGATCATATTTTACAAAATATTTAATTATCAAGCCTCAAAAAACAAGCATACCACAACTTTACTAAATTTATCTAGTATATAAAATAATGAATAATAAAAGTATTTATTTATACTCGAACCATTAAAGACATATTACTAAAATTTATCATTGTGATAGTCTGTAGAACCTATAAATGAACAATTTTACCAATACTTGATTTATATTCAGACTTGTAATTTAATACTGTATCAAAAAAAAAAAAAAATTATTAAAGAAAAATCAGTTGTATATTTACAGTTAGAGGAATCGTGAAAAATATGTTAAAGAATCTGTGAGAATAAAAGATATAGAAAAAAGGCAGAGAAATGGTAGAAAAATTCATTGAAAAGATTTGTGGAATGTATTAAAAAGAAGGGGTAGAAGAAATAAGATAGCTGATAATTTGAAAAAAAAGTAGTTATTGATATCTAAAAAATGGAGTGATATACAGAAAAGTGTGTAAAAACTATAGTGTTAATGGGCATCAACTAATAAAGGTGATATGTAAATCGTTATATATATATAATAAAAAACATTTCTCAAAGGTAGATTGGTTTATAAATATAAAAACAGCTCATACCTATTCAACAATAAAAAAAAACAATCTCCTATCAAGGCATCTGTTTTATTAATGAAAAAGATGCATATATCTTTGTCTATATATAGACACAAAAAAAAATGGCACCCGAGACTGAAACAGATTGAAATTTTTTAATTCATAGAAATTTAATTGAAAATAGGCAAAGAAAATCTGTTTTGCCTATTTAATGAGATTTATTTAATTTTTTATGAATTAAATATCTGAATCTGGTTCTATTTTTTAATTAATAAAAAGATTTCCTTGACAGCAAATTGAGGTTTCTTGGTGTTGAATAGGCATAAGCTGTTTTCATGTTTGTGTACTGTAATAGTCATGCTGCTAAATTAAATTACAGCAGTATGTCATATCATAGTAATGAGATTCACAGCACAGAAGTAGTTTCAATGATAAAGAGGCACTTTAATAAACTAATTATCTCAAATATCAGCAATGCATGGATTTAGTTTAGCCACACTAAACTATGTTAAATATCAAATATGTTTAAACTACATATGCCTATGTGTGTAATTATAATGGCAAGTTTAATAAATATCATGACTAAATAATTGTTTTCTTTCCTTAAGAATGTCTCCTTAAACTCAGCAAAGTATAATAAGTAAACAAATTTAGGAAATATCTCAACATTTCTAAATAAAATAAAATATATGTGGGTCAATTTGTTCATTTTCAGAATGCAACCAGCTTGAATAATGGTAAGTGATATAACATTAATTAAAATTATATACAAGGTAAATTAATTAATAAACAAATTCAAAATTTTCTTCACATTAATAAAATAAAAATTGTGGATATCTTTATATGTTTGAGAGTAAGTTTTGCTATAATTTAACCTTTAACATTTCTAAATGTTTCATTAATGGAAATAATATATGAAATTGTATATTGTTATTAACCATAAACTTTAATTAAAATAAAAATTAATTTTAAATAAGATTAATAAGTAAATTTTCCTATGTTTCTTGTGAATAACCAAAGTAAGCCCCAATTCCACTAAAATCTAAATATATAACTAAAATTAACTGGGAATTAATTGTTCAAAAATAACATATAATATTTATTATTGTTAGAGTAACCATAATAGCAATCCATTATGCTATACCATTACTTCTTCTATATGATTTAATACAAAGCTACATGCTACTACATTTGTATAAATTAGGATTATTTCCCCAATAAAAGAAATTCTAATAAAGAAAAAGTCATAACTTTTATAAAAGATCATAATATTCACATATAAGTAAGCTCAATAAACCATCAAAAATACACTGTCCACTGAATAAAGGTAATTTAATATTATATAGAAATTAAAATTAATACAACCTAATTTAGTAAAAAAAAAAACAACCCTCACATTTAATGATCTTTTCACACAAAGAGATGTAATGTATGTGATAAAGATACATTAGTATTAAATAAATGTACCTAT
Organism: Epiperipatus broadwayi; assembly: GCA_028023455.1. NCBI lineage: Eukaryota > Metazoa > Onychophora > Udeonychophora > Euonychophora > Peripatidae > Epiperipatus > Epiperipatus broadwayi. The sequence continues at coordinate 1,706,196 of JAQFVV010006244.1, read as the reverse complement.
TCTTCGTAATTACATAATTATGAGAAATATAGCTGAAAATATATTTTCAAAAAAAAAAAAGTTAATTTAATATACACATTTTTTATTATTTACACACAACATCAATATTAAACTTTTTAAATTAAACACAGCTCAGGGTATATGTAAACAAAGGGAATAATAAGTTTAAAAAAAAGTTCATAAACTGATCTGTAGTTTCTTATCCTTTGACGATTTGTAATATCAACAAGTAATGAAGTACATGTTTTACAGAAGTCTATTAGCAGCATATGTTAAAATAAAGTTATTTGCTTATTGTTCATATTTTTTTTTTCTTCATATGTCATAGCATCGGCCGGGACGCGAACCCACAACTGTCTGCAACCAACTACTTGCTTGCAAGGCAGCTGTGATGACCTCTCGGCTAACAACGCTTGACTATTGTTCATATTTTGTTATTTAATAAAACTTTAATAATAATAAGGCATAAGACAATTAGCAACTTTCTTGGAAAATCTTTTATAAAAATTAATTCCATTATGATTTCTACTTTTAAATATTCCATTTTTGAAGTGATTAGTAATATTATTTTAAAAAGATGAATATTTTCATGGATAATTTTTTGTCATGTGGAAAAGTCAACAGGCAATTATGAAGAGCTAGGACTTTCAAAACAAACTTTAACTTTCTATTTGCCCATGGCCACTAAAAAAAAACATGAAGTTCTTTTCAAAGAATTTAACATACATTTATAATTTACTATTGATGCCAGCATTGAGAAATCATTTAAGTAATTTAGTGCTGAGACATTTTTGGAATGCCCAAACTATTCTCATGTTTTCATGAGCCATGATTTTCAGCACGTGTCCAAGAAACAAGTACACACACACAATCTTGATTTAGAATGCCCATTTAGAAGAAGCACGTTATAATTCGAACAGAAAATTATTTAAAATAAAATAATAAATATTTAAAAATAAAACATCTTTTTTAAATAAATAAATATATTGCATATTTATTTTGAAATAATGAATGCCTTCTCTTTTATTAAATAATGACATTTTATAATCTCTTTTTTCTATTTTTTGAATAGAATAATTAGTTTTTAAATAATAACATTTTAAATTTTAAGAGAGAATGAACATTCAAACCCATACTTTTATTACTAAGCAATAAACTTATTGCCATATAAGTACTTTTAAAAATATGAACTTATTAATATAAAGAAGGTAACAAAAAGAAGGTAACAAACCTCTGGACATGCACTTTTACAAAATTAAGCACACTCACCAATGAGCATCAGTTTAAAAAGTATAAATGGTCCACTTATGTTTAAAGTGACTCATTATATAAGTCAACCTTTAACAACCATAATGAGAAAGGGGATTTAAACTATTGTGTCTGAATTGTAACGTAATAATTGATTTGTAGAAACTTATTCATACGTAATAGGAGAGATAGAATTTCACTTTTAATCATCTGTGATTACAAATAAAATAAATTTTGAATTATACTGTAATAAATAGTCTGGTACTTACGGATAATTTGACCGATGACGTTTTTGACTTACCGATTTCCCTTCCGGTAGACATCGATGTTTTTTGCATGACAACGTTGTCATGGCAACCAAGTGACTGGCGTGATTAATCCATCAGAGAGTCAATTTTTTTTTTTTTCACACGCGAGATTTAAAATTCATAGAGAGGTTTGGGAAATTTTTTGATTTTTCTGTCTATTGTGATTTTGCTATCCACGGCATCACAGTTACTTTTTTGAGCTGTTAATTTGGGTAAAGTGTTTTATTTATCTGTTTATTTTAAATTTACAAATATTTTTTGTTAATATTTCTACAATTCTCAAACTTACATTGAATTACGTTTAATGTGTAAATAATTTATTCCGGTAAACTGTTTTTTATTTATCTGCTTATTTTAAATTTACAAAAAAATTTTTGTTAATATTTCTACAATTCTGAAACTTCCATTGAATTACGTTTAATGTGTAAATAATTTATTCCGGTAAAGTGTTTTTTATTTATCTGTTTATTTTAAATTTACAAAAAATTTTTGTTAATATTTCTACAATTCTGAAACTTACATTGAATTACGTTTTATGTGTAAATAATTTTCAATAATTTTTTTAAACAAATTTGGGATATACAGTACGTTTTTAAACTTACCGAATGCATGTGATAACACGTTTTTTCCAAGGACGCCATTAATACCAGATTCGCATTAATTCAGGTAAAGTGTTTTATTTGTTTATTTTAAATTTACAAAAACTTTTTGTTAATATTTCTACAATTCTCAAATTATTTTTCATAAATTCATCGGCAATTATAAAAATTACAGCTATGAGACTAATACAGAGCGACACCATTAATACCAGATTTGCATTAAATCGCGTCTTTTTTATTTAGCTGTTTATTTAAAATTTACAAAAATTTTTTGTTAATATTTCTACAATTCTCAAATTTACATTGAATTACGTTTTAATTTAATTTTTAATTTCTGAATTACAGCTATGAGAGTAATACAAGAAGGTATAGGTGTACGCCAAGCCTTCGGCTTGTCAAAAACACAAAGCCCCCCCCCGCTAACTCCAGCACTACGCGCTGTTTTTTATAATTAAGCATAATATAGGGTGGTTTTATATATTATAATAGTTTTTTCTAAATTATTTTGATGCATGCATGTACATTTTTATTTTTTATTTTTTTTTTTACTATTTGCCTGACCTGCGTCAGATTTTTTTAAATTTTTGAATAGTTTTTATCATGTGACCTGGATAATTCAACCAATGACGAATTACCCTGAAGGCATATCAGTCTAATCTTGCGATTTTTAACGTACCGTGTTCATGTGATCTGCGGACACATTTTAGTGATTACATGTGTCCACAGATCACTTGGAGACGTTATCTTAAAAATTGCAACATCAGACTGATATGCCTTCAGGGTAATACATCATCAGTTGAATTATCCGTAACTACCAATAGTCTATTTATATAGGGCTGACTATGTAAGTAATATAGAGGTAACAAACCTCCAAACATGCGCTTTTACAAATTTAGGCACACTCACCCTTGAATGTCAGTTTAAAAAGCATAAGTGGTCCACTTATGATTAAAGCTTATCATTATAAAAGCTAACCATTTCCCATTGTGCTAAGATTAGGGTTTTAACCCATTGTATGCCTGAATTATATAAACTTATTCATTCTATAGCAGGAGAGAGATAGAATCTCGTTTTTAATCACCTGCGATTAGAAATAAAGAGTGAATTTTGATTTTACTGTATTAAATAATTTATATAGCACTGACTACATATGTAATATAAAAAAGTAATAAACTTCCAGTCATATGATTTTATGAATTTACACACACTTATGAGTGAGCCTCAGTTTAAAATGCATAAGTGGTTCACTTATACTTAAAGTTTATCATTATATAAGCCAATTTTTGCTCACTATGCTAAGATCATGGTGAGTACAAGTAAATTTGTAAAAGCATATGACCAAAGGTTTGTTATCTTCTTTATATTACATCTGTAGTCTGCGTTATATAAATAGACTATTTATTACAAGAAAATTCAAAATTTACTATTTACTTCTAATTGCAGGTGGTTAAAAATGAGATTTTATCTATCTCTTACAACAGAATGAATGTTTGTACAATTCATTTGTTAAGTTATAATTCAGGCACACAATAGGTTAAAGCCCTGATCTCAGCATGGTGAGCAAAGGTTGGCTTATATAATGATAAACTTTAAGCATAAATGGATCCCTTATGTTTTTTAAACTGATACTCACAGGCGAGTACACATAAATTCGTAAAAGTACATATATAGTCAGATCTATATAAATAGACGATTTATAAACCGATTAAATACATTTTATTAGTCTATGATTACTTATAAAATATCCATGAATAAAATAATAATAAAAAAAAGTGTAGATAAAAAAAATCCACAAAACTTAATATTTATACTCATTTGCCTGGAAATAAAAATTGTTACAGTATAGTTTTAAAATATAAAGAATGATCATAATATCATGTCATAAAATAGGTTTAATTATTAATTGCCTGAAGGTATAAAATTTGCTTGTGCAATAGCTTTAAAATAAGTTAATAAAAAATTTAAATCATGTATTTTTAAATCTATATCACCATCTATATATCACATTACCTTTTCTCTCATGGGGGAAAAAAAAATTGTTAGCTTATTTAAAACCATAACTAAATATAAACTATGAAATTAAACAACATTTTTTCATAAGAAAAGAATTATCATCTCAAAATATTAGGCTATTTAACTTGCTGAATAAACAAGCTAACCTTATTAAGAAGATAGTCTATATACATTTATACATATTTACTATTTATTATGTGACTAAATTAAATATATTGTGTTCTTATCAATAAGCTTGTAAAAAACTAATTAATATAATAAACTAATATTTACATAAAATTTCTCCCAAAACAAGATAAAGCACAAAATTAAATATGTTGATTAATTCATAAGGAAATCATGGGTACTGGATTTTTGCAATTATATGCATCCTTTATTCCTACTGCTATTTTAATTATACATTTTTTTTAAAAATAGATTAATTATCAATAAAACAAGAATCATATAAAAAATCATACCTATTTAAATTTCATCCTAACCAAATATTTATAAAAATCAATAATCATATTATATTATATTGGCAACATAAAGTTTGAACAATAAGATTTATTTTTAATAAATGTAGCAACTTGATACCAAATAAAAATATAACTAATAATATCTACTATACACTGGATAGTTATTTTATCCCTAGTGATTTATCCATTCTATACTGGTTTTGTAAGAAGCTAAAATTTCCAAATTATTATAATTATATTAGTCATGTAAAATCTTGAACAATACATTCAACAACTTTATTCCAAGGAATATTGCATTTTGATATCAAATAAAATTATAAGTATAGTTGGTATTACTAAATCTATAAAAATTTTTACCTTTTATTATAGCCCTGTCAAAGTAATTATTATATGAATATAAATACACATTATCATTAAAATCTACGAAATTAAAAATCTACATATACTTATAAGAAGTTATAGTTTCTAAATAATTATGATTATATAATTAAAAACATAGCATTAGCTCTACCATCATTATCTATTGAGTGGCATCAGCGGAATTTCTTCACAGTGCATTGCCTTTCAGGTATTTACCAGTGATTATATCTCTTAATATAATGATCTTTTCCAGTTATGACACATTTATAAGATCTTGAAATATTGGAAAATATTGCATCCTTTTATTATCATCTCTAACCATTATAAGATCTTTCTCCGCATAAATTAATTTCATGTATGACAGCATACTTTCCATAGTTAGCAAAATTTTTTAGAAAATTATCCCTTAGAAATAATTCATGAATAGCTCATTTACATGGAGCTAAACATTTGATGTCTTTATCCATTTTACTAATATATGACTTATCAACATATTTTACAATTTGATAATCTCCTGAAAAAGATATTTAATCTGTCACAAACATATTATTTATATGCTCAGTATTATAGAAAAAAAGTAACGGATTAAGTATACAAACCATCTCACTAAATTGAAAACAACTAAACTACTTCCAAATGTTAAATCTAAACTATAAAAATATAATGTATTCACATAATTCTAAACAATTAACCACATTAATATTGTCCTTAGTCAGCAATCTAACAAGAATTTTATGTTCACAATTAAAATATCTATATTCACAACTATATATTTCACGATAACAAACCCATTTAGATTTCAAAAGTTTCATTTTTATGCAATAAGTCTTGATATTTATCATTATTATCTAGGCTAATGAGAGAATTTTCTTTCAAACAAATTTTGTTATTCAAAATGGTTTTCTTCTTGCTATTATTAGAAAAATCATCCCCTATATAATTACTACTGCCATTACTAATTTCTATAAATTCTTTCAGATTTAGCTTTAGGTTCAGTTTGGAATGCTTTTATTATCTTGTCAATTTTGTGAAAACCTAGTATTAAACTTATCTCCCAAATTTTTATTAAATTTAGCTTGTGCTTTCTGGGATTGAGCTTTAAATTCATCCAATATAATTTCAAGGAGCTTCATTAAGTTTGGGTTAACATTTTCAAACCTGTCAGATACATTTATATTAGTATCATCTATTGTTACTAATTTAACTAGTTAAAGCAAACAAGTTAGTAAAAAATATAATATTACAAATAATCAATAATATTATGAAAAATACTATATTTAAAATACTATATTTACTAAATAGTTGCTTGGAGTCCGCTTCCTCTTCAATCATTACCTTAAAATAAATATTATCCAACGAAAATATATACATAAATAAACTTATAATTAAATATTATCTACCTCTTAAGAATAACATTCTTTTCAAATTTAACCTGATAATACAATTTGCAATATATTCATTTAAAAAAAAATATTTAAAAATATTATATGTAAATCAAAATAAAATTTCACAACGCCAGAATATTAACACAAGGCAATAAAAAAATCATTTATTAGGTCACATTTATTAAAATTAAAAGACAAAATTTTAAAATTGTGACAATATATTCAGAAAACAAATGAATCAAGGCAAAATAGATTTATTCATGTCTACATGTTGGGAAGCCAAATGTAGAACTGTAGTCACAGCTACATTAATCTACAACAGTATGTCAAATGACAGAATTGAGACTCGGGAGCAATAGAATATACCTAAGTTTAGGTATATCCAGGTATTGACATAGTTTTGATGGTAAAGAGGCATTTTATTGCAAGTAACTATGTTTTAAAATAAATGACTCAAGTACCAGCAATGCATAGATTTAATTTAGCAACATTAAACTTAGGAAAGTCTTAAATGAGACTAATATTTATAACAATTCCTAATCTGCATATATATTGTATCTGCCTATATGAAACCTGTATATCACAGTTAATATATAAAGTTTATTGATCTTATTTAATTTCATTTACCTTGATCTATGAATAATGGAGGTGTTGAAGTATGTCAACTAGATAACCATAGCAAACTAATGTTTTAAAATAATATTATTTATTATTGATATTAGCATAAAATCATAAATTGGTTATGATCAATTTTAAGAAAAATATGAATAAACGAATAAATAAATAAATACTAGAAAATATTTAAGTGAATTATAAAATAAATCGCTTGAATGAAATCATTATTATTACATGTCCATTTTGTTATTGCACTCACAATAACAGCTTATTTATTACACAATTAAATATTTCATATTTAAGTATATGTTGGTTTATTAATTAGTTTATTAAAATATATTATTAAAGATATATGTTAAATTTTTGTATTAAAAATGTATATTTATCAAAAGGTATTGGAAATATCATGTAAATTCTTTATTTTCAGTTTTTTTTAAAAAAATCGTATTGGAATTGTGAAACAAAAAACTTTATACTGTATCCGATATTTTAAAGTATTCACTTCATTTATTAACTGGAGGCAAAATTTATTAAAATCAAAAAATTATCTTTGAGTTTAAATTGTCTTAGTAACATTAATGTCAGCAAAGATATAACTACAACGTTTCAACTTGAGCCTTATAAATTTTATTGTTGCTTAGAACAGATGCTTTTATATTTGTCTTTAAAAATTATTGATTTTATTTCCTAAAGTGATTAATTTCTAAAACCATAAAAGAATAAAAAAATTATTTGTCTCTCCATTCAATTGGGGCAATTAGTTGATGAAATTTCAGGGAAAATGGCAAATGTAATACCCCCCCATCAAAAGGGGTTGTATTGCAAATAAGCTACAAAATATTCCGTTGTTAAAATCTAAGATTTAATCTCTTTATTTGTGGTGCATACAAACCCCATGATGAGTATATGGATATTGTATTTTGATTAATAAATTTCACAAGATTGGTTAATTCAACTTTTATGCGATATTAAGCAATTGAAATTCCACTTTCTTAACTTCGAAAAGCACTAGCATCTATTACTCATTTGGATATAACTGAATTTTGTCAATGAAAGAATTCTCTTCATATACTATTACCAATAAAAGAAAAAAATAAAGCCACTGATGAGCAGATTTTGTATCAACCAAGTGTCTGTTATTTTAAAACATTGGATATATTTATATACTTAAAAAAAAATGCTGGAATTTAAAAACAAAAGTAATAGAATTCAAATCCTTCATTGTTATTATTCATACTTGTCTTCTCCAATTCAAGGAAAATTGTTTCTATGCATTGGGATCAGAAACAAGGAAGTAAAAGTTACAATGGACCAGTGAATAAAAAGGAAGAATGAGACAGTTCACATATGTATTATGACATCTGTTTGGAAATTTTTTGGTTTAAAAAAAAAGTATGTTTTGTTCATATTTTATTCCTTTTTTTTTTTTTTTTGTTATTATTATTTAAACTCTTATCTGATAATATACATTAATTTATGTTTTCAAATATTTATTTCTTCATATTCAAGATTTAACTTGGGGATATTCATATCATCATCAACTATTATTAATCCACTGCAGAAAGAAAGTATCTCCAAGTTTCAATCCATCTTCTTCGATCCTTAGCTTCTCTTCTCCACATCACCCCTGCATACTTTCTTATTTCATCCATTCATATCACATGTGATCTCTTTCTGGGTCTTTAACAATCTCTTGGAATCCAGGTTAAGATTTCAATTGTCCATCTTTTATCATCTCTTCTAGCAATATGTCCAGCCCAATTCCACTTCAGTCTTTTAATTTTTTCAATGAGATTAGTGACACCTGTTTGTTCTCTTACCCATATATTGCATTTTTGATCTCCTCTTGTTACTCCTAACCTGCATGTCTCCATACTTCTTTCAGTGATCTGAAGTCTCTGTATTGCTCTTCTATTAAGTGTCCAAGTCTCAGATTCATAAAGCAAAACTGGTAAAACACATTTGTTAAAAACTTTCCTTTTTAAATACATAGGCATATTTACTTTTAGTATCAAGTTATTTCTACCAAAAGCACTCTAACTAAGTTTAATTCTATGATTAATTTAGTCCATTATGTTTCCATCTGTATTAATAATCTGACCAAAAGGTATTTGTAGCTGTTAACTTCTAACTCATCATAATCAATCTTTATTTTCATATTTTAAGAAAATCCATTAAACATTACTAGAGTCTTTTTACCATTTATCTTTAGTCTTACTTTCATCTGATAACTCCTGCAACAATTCTTGCAGCTCTAAAGCATTATTTGTAAAAACTACTACATCATCTGCAAAATCCAAATGACTTAAATAATCTCCATTTACATTCACTCCTGTAGCTTCCCATTTTAATCCAAAAAATAATTCTTGCAGTACTGCTGTAAAAAGTTTTGGAGATATGGAACCGTTCTCAATGTTGACTTTTCTAGTATCATTATGTAATCTAATTGTTGCTGTTGCATTTTTATAAATATTCTTCAAAATATGACAACATCCTGGAACTATATCTTGATGATCCAATGCTTTAATCACTGAAGAAATGTATGCAGAATGAAATGCCTTTTCATAATTTACAAATCCAAAGCATAATGGCAATTCATATTCATTTGTTCTTTCCATAACTTCTCTCAATACCTGGATATGATCTACTGTACTAAAACCACTTTTAAATCCAGGTTGTTCTCTTGGTTGGTAGAATTCCAATTTTCTCTGTAGATAAGTTGTAATTATCTTGGTAAAATTTTTATAGAAAACTGATAAAAAGCTGATAGGTCTGTAATTTCTCATATATTCTTTGTCACTTTTAAATATTAATACTGCATTCTTCCAACCAACTAGTACATCTTTCTCATTTAGACATTTGGTATATAACATTGCTAAAAAAAATTCTACTTCTTCACCTGCTGCTTTTAATATACCAATTATAATTCCATCATTACCTAGAGCTTTTCCTTTCTTCATAAATTTAATTGCATATGTCACTTCATCTAAAATTCTGGGTAATTCGGAAGATATAATAGATATGAGGTACTTGTTCTTTATTACTATATAATTCGTGATAGAAGTTTTCTACCCATTTTATGATGTCATCTTTCTTTTTAGTAATAATTCCATATTCTTTTCTTATTGCAGATATAAATTTCCGAATAATACTAAAATGTTGTTTTACATTCTTGAGACTTTTATTCTCTTCTACAGCTTTCTTTGCTAGTTCAGTTATACTTTCTTATATCATTTTCAATTCTTTTCCATACCATTTTAAAGAATTTGAGGTATTGAATCCCTTTTAATGCATCATTTTTGTACATTTTCATATTCCTTTTTTTCTTCATAAATTCTCTAGTCTCAATAGAAATTTTATTGGTCAAATGCTGCTTCTTTCTACCAGCTATCTTTGTTGCAGTTTTTAAAAGTGTATCAATTATTTTCTTATTAATTTCATTCAAATCTGAATCATGTTTAAAATCTACTAATACTTGAAACTGATTTGTACGTTCTAATTTAAATTCATTACAATGATTCTGAAGATTGGGAATATCAACTGTAAATATTGTTTTTCTTAATAATTTTTGTCTCTAGTTTTGCATTAACACATATATATATCTTACTAATTGATGATCACTTCCTGTGATAAATTAATTAAGAACATTACTGTAATCTTGAAATAAGTATTTTCAAATGTTAGTCAAAATATAATCTAATTCTACTGTACCTTTGGATGCTTCCATGTCCATTTAACATTTTTCTCAAAAAAAGAATTCATAATATAAAGTTTTTCTTTTTCTGGAAACACCACAAGTCTATGTCCCCTCTCATTTCTATTACCATAACAAAAATTACCTACAGCACTTTCATCTTTCAATTGTTTACCAATCCTAGCATTAAAGTCTCCCATAACAATTTTAAATTGTTGTTTACTCTGATCAAAAGCCTTTTGTACATCCATATAAAAAATCTTCTTCTACTTTGTCACCATGAGAACTTGTTGGGGCATAAAACTGAATTATCTGCATTTGGTATCTGCTATTAAGTTGTATAACTAATCTTGCCACGCTGTCCGATACACCATCAATTTCCACAATGTTGTTCTTCCACTTTTTTTATTTATAATGAATCCTACTCCACTTGTATTTCCAATATTTGTGCCTTTATAGTAGAGTATATTTCCACTTTTTAAATCAATTGTATCTTCAGCTTTTCTTATAACTTCACAAAGTCCAATAATGTCCCATTTAATATAAAACAGTTCTTATTCTAATGCTTGCAATCCTCCTTCACTTAAAAATGATATGCAGTTGTAAGTACTTAAATAAAAAGTCATCATCAAATGGCAGCCTGGGTCCACAATCAGGGGATTTTTAGCACCCTCCACCTTCAGCCACCAACCGCTGCCTTGGTTGGTGATTTTACAGCCTCCTGGGAATAAGGGCCATGATTTATTTTTGTCTGTAATCTATTGGGGAAAGATTTATCATTTACACAAACATTCATTCTGCCTTATCAGGCAACTGAGAAAAAAGACCATGGTGTTCCTTGATCTTAAACTCAGAGGTAAAAAGTCAATACCCTCACCATGCTGGCTAATGCATGTTGGTGAGTAGCCCAGCCATGTTCGTATAGAATATGAATAATCACATAGTAAAAGATATAGATGAGTTTAAATACAATGGATTTCCATATTGGTTTAATTATTTAAAAATTGTATTAATGAATTTAAAAATTGTATTAATGAATAAGTAAAAATCAATTCTATTTGATCACATTTTTAAAAATCATTATATATATTCTATTTCTCAAGTCTAAGAAAGATATTCAGAACCTCTCCTTCAGTTTATATATAATATTATTGTCGTACAACACACTTTTGAGTTTGATATATAAATATTTATTTATTATTCATTATTGATTTTTAAATAGTAATAGACTGGCAAACAATTATATATATATATATTAAGGAATAATAGTATTGTACTTTTCAACTGGCTACAATTTTAGTCTATTACATGCATTGACTGATTTTTGTTCTTTTATTTATTTATTTTTTTATTACTATCATTATGAATTTTTATTATGAACCAATAAATTTAGAGTTGATTAAAAATCCAGTAGATCTATCTAATTATTTTTCTTTTGAATGTGTAAAGTAATTTTTGATACTTAGATTTTGATTAAAAATCAAACCAATATAGGTAAGTGCCGTGGGATTCTATAATGGTATATTTTATTACACGATTGTTATTTAAGCTTAATTAGATATATACTTTATGTGGTCATTACATTGAAATATTTGCTTGTTTATCTAAAATTAATATTAGGTATATAAATACCTTCAATAGTTCATGGTTAATTATTAAGAGCTTGCTTATCTTGTCCAGTTAATAAAATCTTGGCAGATTTTATTCTGTCATTTGTCAGAAATAATTTGCCTTAATTATCTTTAAATTTCATTGAGGTAGATCATACATCTTATTACTAAATCTCAATATTTGTTTGACAAGAAATAGAAGTCGATAATTATTTTATAGTTTGAAATGAATAAAATCCATTTTAATAATTGACTGACTGGAGATTTAAAATAGATATATAGAATTAGTTGACTATGCAGTAAATATTCAATAGAGATCTATTGTATATTTGATATAATGATATGATATTATATTATAAATGCAAAGTATCTAATAAGTTTGTTGATAATACATTCTTGTCAGTCATTTCATTTTCAAGTACATAACTTAGGGAAAGAGTATATATTGATATAAAGTAGACTATAGATAAGTTATTATTTTTAACATTTTTATTAAATTAGATATACAAGTGAGTAAGGGCTTATTTTATTTCAACATTATAAATATTGTAGATTTATAAAACATTCTCTAAATGTTATTGTAACCATTTAGAAACTAGTTTATTTAAATTTTAACATAAATTTACATTACTATATGTAATAAAATAAATTACTTCCTGTAAAATATAAATAAAAAATATTAACTTAAAAATGAAGTTAAAAAAGAGAAGTTATAAATAAATATAATAAAAATAATCCATGCCTCACAATCATAGCTTTCTTAAAAATACATAATAAAATATTATTATTATTGCATCTTTGTAAATATGAAGCAGACAGAAAAGAAAATCTGAATAATTTTATTAAAGATTTGATGAAAGCAGGTTTTAAACTTTGGTCTATTAAAAATTATATTTCTAAATTCCATAATAAAATAAATAGTGTTGTACCATGTGTTCGACTTCCTAGAATTACTATTCCTTACATTTCCAAAATATCTAACAAATTAACTAAAGCATTATTCAATAAGTTTAAAATTGGATTTAGAACTCCTCCTAATTCTAATAGATTGATCAACAATTCAAAAGATCATATTGATCGTTCATTCACCCCACATGTAGTTTATTCCATTTCATGTCCTCAAGAAAAATGTCTTGCTGTATATTATGGTGAAACTAAAGCTACTGTTAATACTAGGCTTGCTCAACACATGTACACTTACAAGAGAGCTCAGAAGAACAACAATATATCTTCTGTATTTTTGGAGCATTCCATGAAATCTGGACACAATTTTATTCCTTCCAATCCTGTAATTTTATGCACTGAATCAAATGATCATAAGAGGAAAATAAAAGAAGCATTCTATATTAATGGAAATATTAATGCTATAAATAGAAAAGACACTTGCTTTGATATATCGAAGAAATGGTCCACGTAACACGTGCTAATTTTATATATCTTTGTATATATTTTATTATGTATTTTTAAGAAAGCTATGATTATGAGGCATGGATCCTCGAAAACGTTTAGCTTATTTTTATTATATTTATTTATAACTTCTCTTTTTTAACTTCATTTTTAAGTTAATATTTTTTATTACTATATGTAGTATTTGATTAGTAAAAGTATATCAGAACTTAGTTATTAATTGATTTGAATTAGGTTTCATTCAATTATAAATTAAATAGATATCTTAGACATATATTATTGTTTAGGATAGTGATATATGATTACTCTGTGTATAGCAATTTATTTTGGGATAGTGAATAGATTTGTTGATGTCTCAGGTGATGATCTTGTTTGCTTTCTTTTCTTTTAAATATTATCTGAATAAATTAGGTTTTAATAAAGATTGTCATTAGTACTTTATTTTAGTATAGTGAACAATCCAAATAATTATTTATTAGAAACATTGTTATTGCATAGTGTGACAAATAACTGAGCTAGATGATTTTACACCAGTTATAATAGTTGCTATTTGTTGGTGTAGGTTTACTCTGTCATAATTAGTATTTAAACCATAAAGGCATTTCTTCATTATCTCTTATTGTAATTTTGTTTCAAGTAATAGATGGATGTATAAAAAAACCTACAGGGCAATTTCTTTTGTTTTATTACAAATGCTGACCAAACCAATGTAGAAAGTTAGTCGGATAGAAGATCCATTATCAGCATTACAAAATAGCTACCCAATACTGACCACTGATGATCATATATAGGTGGTGAATGTTACAAAATGCCACAGCAACTTTAGGGCTGTTACAAAATGGTACTCCACATTTAGACTAGATTTATATTATTATGAGTGATGACTCAGTTCTGAGAAGTTTTTATATTCTCATCCCATATTCTAGTCATCAACCTATTACAAAAATGGTGACCGACTACTGGGTTATATTTTCATTCAGATTATCTTAATTATTTCTGAGTGTGATCATAAATTTTTATTCTGTTATAAAATGCACCCAACATGGGGCTCAAATAACTGATTAAAGACTCAGGTTTGAATCTCAAATACAGGTTGAAATATGATATTGTATTTGTATGCATTAATAGTTTTATAATTGATTGTATTATATTTAGGTGTAAAAAAAGATATTTGGATTTTTTGTTATTGCCATTCTTTGTGGATTTTGTTGGTGGCTGGAAAGTTAAATGGGTAGATATGTTCTATAAGAGAATAAATAAACCATTTTATAATTTATTCTGAAAAAAAGAAAAAGTATAAATAATAAGATGGAAACCAATAACGTAGAAGCATTCTCGGGACCTGAAAGAAGTCACTACCAAATGCTGAAAGAATTGATGGAAAAGATTGATAGTTAAAATAAAGAACTAAAAAATTGAAATACTAAATTTGGTGATGTAAGTAGATATGGATAATAAATTTGGTGATAATGACTATAGATATAGATAATAAATTGATATATAAGTAGAGATATGAATAATAAATTTAGAGAAGATGTAAATAATAAAACTGATTTATGTAAAATTGAATTGAATGCTACTAATGCGAAGTTTGATGAGTTTAAATACAATTTTATGCTCGATTGAAGGACTTTGATGACCAATGCGATAGCAGGTTTAATGAACTGAGAAACCAGTTAGATAGGTTATAAGAAAAGTTGAAAAGCAGATTTGAAAACTTGAGTAGTGTAATTAAATCTTCTAAGGGTAGGCATAAAAAAATTTAAAAAAAAAGTATATAAAAATTGAGAAAGCTTACAAAAATGACCAAGAGATTTCAAAATTAGAAATAAATAATATTAAATTAGAAATGAAAGATATACAAAGTTGTATAAATGTAGAATATTAAGAGGTATGTAAAAAACATAATAAGGCTAATAATGAAATAAAGAAGTTGCAAAAGATATATAAAGAATCACAAGGTTATTTAAAGGGTGAATAAGAAGAGTTAAATAACATTCAGCAAGTGAACACAGAAATTAGATGATTTAAGAGATAGAGTACACAAACATCAATTATCTTTACAACAATTAAAAAGCTATAATAAAAAGCAATAAAAGATTTATAATGAAATGAAAGATAATAATAGAATTTTGGAACAAGAAATACATAAACATTTGGAGGATAAGATATCTGTAATGTTGGAAAATAAGATGTTATGAATGAAAAATACTTTTATTAGTTCTTTAAAATTCAACCTTTTCTGTTTGATTTCTTTTTCTTCCCCCAACAAAAAAAAAAAAAATGGGGGGGGGGTGTGTAAACAAAACACACTGGTGGAGCCATACCAGAAAAAAAAAAAAAAGAAAAAAAAAAAGGTGTCTATATTACTTTTTGTTGCCATTATTTTTGAAACAAAAAATAGTGGGTAACAAAAAAGAAGTAATAAAATTGCAATTTTTTTTTTAAATACCCAAAAAAAGAATGTTAAAAAAGAAAGCTTAATAAGTTTAAAACCATTTTACTACTTATTACTGTTTCTATGTAAAAATGAAAATGTAAAAACTTATTTTTGTTAGGATTATTATTTTTTTTTTTTTTTAAAAAAGCGAACACAATAAAACAGAGTCAAATTGAAATTTGTTGATTTTATTTTACATTTGTTGATTTCATTTCATTTAATTTGTTTATGTTAATAAAAAATTTTTTTTTAAAAACACGATTTTTGTATTTTCTTTTTTTGATAACAAAAAACACCACAAAATGATGACAATAGACTGCCTGGGAAGATTCATATATTATAGTTTTGGTGTGATAATGGTGCAATCGAGCAGCATCTTTGTCTAGCAACCTACTACCTATATGATTAAATGATTATTACTTATCAGAAAATAATAAATTTGACTTCATTTGATAAAGATTTTTGTTTACTTCTGAAATAAATTTTAAATGTCCACATTCTGTTGCTATAAATATTAACCTTTGTAGCGCTAATTATTTTATTGGCCAAGAGAGGTAAAAGTCTAAACTTTTAATTGGTCAAGTCACAAACTCAACTGTCAAAATATATTCATCTTTTAATATTATATTCACTTTAGATTTGTTTGTAAAAAGTATATTAATAATTTGTCAGGTTATGAAAATGAACGAAAGTTTTTTCAAAAATAATTTTAATTTATAATTATAAAAATATTTGTTACTGGAAAATCTAAAACAAATATTACTGATCAATCAAAAAGCTTTGATGAATGTCAGTGATTTCTTTCTCAATTTTACATTGCATGGATAGGTAAATAATTTTTGCTAAAGTCTTAACTATTTTTCTAAAATAATTTTATTTTTAGCATATTTTATCAAAATAATTTAAAATATGTGAAAAAATATGTAAAAAAAATACTTTCAAAATGGTCTAAAACATTTATTTATCACTTTCAAAATGAAAGAAAAGAAATC
Source organism: Epiperipatus broadwayi (assembly GCA_028023455.1). Lineage (NCBI taxonomy): Eukaryota > Metazoa > Onychophora > Udeonychophora > Euonychophora > Peripatidae > Epiperipatus > Epiperipatus broadwayi. The sequence goes on along the minus strand of JAQFVV010006244.1, from coordinate 1,689,067 downwards.
TTAGCAGTTTCGTTTAGACAAGTGGTTTTGACAAGCGGCTTTCTTTGAACTTGATGGTTACAGCCAATCAAAATGAAGAACATCCAGCCTACTTCTTTTGTTATACTTTTGACGTCAGTTTTATTGATTTTTTACTTGTAAAATAATTCAAAAGAGGGCGGCATCTTACAGAACTTTTTTTAACCTTTAAAAAGAGTGCAAAATATTTACCGTAGCGTTAAAAATAACGGAATTCAAGCTACTTGACACAGCTTTGAGTCATCTCGTAAGGACCCCCAAAAGGGTTAAAAAAAGATCTTAACCAAAACAAAAAGATTACGTGTCATTTCTTCTAGAAAGATTATTTCCAGTTTACAAAATCAACTAAATCATTATTTCTAATTATTTTTAAAAATCTAAATGAATATTTATTTCTGTTATATCTAATGAAATATGTTGTAAAAGTTTAAATTTTTTTAATATTTATTGCAAAATTGCAATATTTTCATACTTGTAAGTATAAGTAGATTCCTTATGTAGAAGCTAAACTTCTAAATAGCTTCAGACCATGAAACCGTTAGCTGCTAATATAATGTTATATTTTTGAAAATAAAGTATTTCTAGTCATTAATAATATTAACTATTTAAAAAAAACCCTAGAGATGTAATTGTACTTTATGGTGCATTGGTAATGGATCGTGGAAATAAAAATATCCACATATATGCTATGAAGATAAAGATTAAAAGGAATAAATAATTCTGTATTGTTTTGGTGAAGATAGTGTATTTAAAATTTATTGAACTGACTTATTAAATGATTTGTGAAGATGAGGAAGGTGGAGAGAATAAATGTTCATGTATATTAAGGTGGAAAGTAGTTTATTTTTGATTTTTTAATATTTTTTTAAAAAAAAAAAAGGGGGGGGGGGTGAAGAAAGGAAGAAGAGAAAAGGAAAAGTCCTTTATTTTTTTTCTTTCGTTGTTTGTGAAGTATTGTACCTGCCCAGATGAGAGCTGTATATCACACTATGTATAAAAAACCCATAGGGCAATTTCTTTTGTTTTATGACAAATGTAGAGAAATAATGGTGTAGAAGATCCATCATTAGTGTTACAAAACGGCTACCCAATGCTGGCCAATGATGATCATATACAGGTGGCAATAGTTACAAAAAGCCTCATCAACTTTAGGGCTGTTACAGAATGGCATTCCTCATTTAGGCTAGATTTATCTCAATTTTGAGACATACTGAAGTTTTTATATTCTCATCCCATATTCTAATCGTTATCCTGTTACAAAAATGGCGACCAACGATTGGGTTATATTTTTATTCAGATTATCTTAATCACTTCCCAGGATCATCATAAATTTTTATTCTGTTACAATATATATATATGCATATCAAGTTTAATAAATATCATGACTAAATGATTGTCTTCTTTCTTTAAGAATATTTCCTTAAAACTCCACAAAGTATAACAAGTAAATTTAGAAAATACTATTCTCCGGGTTTTTAATAAAATAAATTATATGTACAGCAATGGCTTCACCTTCAGAATGTGACCAGAATGAGTAATGATAAGTGATATAACCTAAACTAAAATAAAATATGATGGCAAATTAATAAACTAATTCAAATTTTTTCTTACATTAATTTTAAAAAAAAAGTACATAAATAATGAATGATGCACTTCATTCAATTATTTTATTTAATATTTTCAACTTTATTTATATAAAAGTTTTTTTTTAATCTTGTGGATATTATTATATGTTTGATCGTAAGTTTCACAATAATTTAAGATTTAGCATTTCTAAATGTTTCATTTATAGAAATAATAAATGAGGTTGCATATTATTATTAAGTATAAAATTTGCTTAAAATAAAATTATTCCTGAATAATAAGAATAAGTTTCTTGTGAATAAAATCTAAATATACAACTATAACTAAGTCTGGGAATTCACCCTACAAATATATCATCATATATATTCATATGAAAATAACCATAATGGCAACAATCCTTTATGTAATACCATTGTTTCATCTATGCAGCTTAACTGCATCTCTACATGCAACTACATCTGTGTAAATTAGGAGTATAACTTCAATTATAAAACACTCTAATAAAAAAAAAAGTCATAACTTTTACAAAATATTATATTTAAATATAAATAAGTTTTCATAAATCATTGAAAACATACTATTTATTGAGTCAAGGTAATTTAATAATAAATATAAATTAAAATTAATCCAATCCAGTTAAGTTAAAAAAAAAAAATTCAACCCCTCATACATAATAATGCTTTCATACAAAAAGATAAAGATATGCTATTATTAAATAAATATACATGTTTGTAATTATACAATCTAGAGCAGGGATCGGCAACCTATGGCACCCGTGACATGCTTGGCATGTCAACGATTATCAGTGGCACTCGGAATAAATTGAAATAGTAAAAAAAAATATTTTAATTACAGCTTCTTTTTTTTTTTACATTCAACACTGAATTTATTATTAAATCATTATTTATAATATCAGAAAATAATACACTTGACTTCATTTAACAGATATTTTTGTTTGCAAGTGAAATAAATTCTACATATTCACATTTTACTTCTGATAATATTAAAAAGTGAGATCGTAATCCAAATAAAAAGCTTATTACATTATCAATTCTAGAAAGCTATTTTTGGTAGTTGAATGGTAAATAATCAAAGCTCATTGGTGGCACTTCTTTCAAAAAAGAGATTCTCGTGGCATACTGACTGAGAGATTCCCAAAATGTCTCACAAAAGACAAAAATGTGATATTCGCTCTTTTCAAGACTCTTGGACAAATGAATATGGATTTGTACAGCAAAAAGATTGTGCAGTGTGTACATTATGCTGTGAAAGTATTGTGTGTCATACCTCAAGAATACAAAGACATTATCAAACTAAACATGTGTTCATGTGTAAAAACGCAGATGGGAAAAGTGAAGCTATAAAAAAAGCTGTTTCTGCCTTTAAGAAACAAACTACTTATTTTAGTTAAATAATTGGAACCCAAAATAAAGCCACCCAATGTGGGTTATACAATTGCTCATTGTGTGACTTCGAAATGCAAACCTTTCACAGATGGACAATTCATCAAAGAAACGTTTTTGAAAAGTGCTGAAATCTTATTCAGTGATCTACCAAATAAACAAATATCTGTCTCGAATTTGAGAAATACCAGCTTCTACAAGATCAATTCAAAGATGAATAACTGTCATGGCTGAAGATGTAACAACAAAACAGAAAAACAGTTTACAACAAGCTGCTGCATTCAATATTTCTGTTGATAAAAGCACTGATGTAAATGATGTGACAGACCTAGCAATAGTTGCATGGTATTGTGACAACAATCATATTTATGAAGAATTGTGTTGTTTGATTCCTCTCACTGGTACAACAAAGGGACATGATATTTTCACTGCATTTTTCAATAATTTAAAATCAGAAAATTAACATAAATAAAATATTTAGTGTTACTATTGATGCTAGCCGTGCAATAGTCAGAAAGGAAAAGGGATTTTTTTAGCTTCTTGAAAATCATATTAAGTATTGAATATTGAGTTTCCACTGCATTATATACCAGGAAAATTTAGTTGCAAAAATCCCATCATAATGCTTGAATTCTGTAATGGACACTGTCATTAAAATAATTAATTTCATAGTTTCTCATTCTTCATTAACATATAAGCAATTTAAATCCCTTTTGCAAGAAATGAATAGTGCATATATAGACCTCCCTCTATACAGCACTGTTCATTGGATTAGTCGAGGTAATGTCTTGAACAGGCTTGTATCATGTCTAAAAGAAATCAAGATGTTTCTTGATGAAAAAGAACAACATTATCTGGAAATAAATGAGGAAGACTGGTTATGCAAATTGATGTTTCTGACTGATATAACTCAACACCTGAATGAGTTAAACTAGCATTTGCAAGGGAAAGGTCAAACAGTACTAGAACTTTTTGAATATTGGAAAAGATTTGCATCAATATTAGATATATTTTGGCATGATATTACCACTAACACCTACAAGTACTTTCCAAATGTAAAGGCCCATGCAAATCAATTTAATGTTAACAAGGATGAACTTCAAAAATATATTGAAGCTCTCAGAAAAGAATTTTCCAAACAATGTGAAGACTTCTTTCCCCCATCAAACCTGACTTAATTGATTTAAAGATGACTTCATTTGATTTATCACTTTTTGAGTGGATGAATATTGATAGTTTTGAAATAGAATTAATTGATGTCATCAGAATTGTGGAAAATTAAATTTGCAGAAAACTCTTGAAGGGAATTGTCTAGAAAAGTTGGGAGGCCATTCTCAAGTGTTGAATATCATTACCCGAAAGATTTAATTCTTTGGAAAAAAACTGCTTGTGCTCTGCTTTTAGGATTTGGTTCAACTTATTTATGTGAACAAATTTTCTCACATATAAAAAATATTTTGAGTTCACAAAGAAGTTGACTAACACCTGAACATTCAGAAGCATGTGTGAAGTTAAAAGTGACCAATTACATACCTGACATTGAGCAATTGAGCAAAGAGGTACAAGGCAAGGTTCACATTGATTTATTTTAATAATAACAAATGGCTAATCATATTAAAATTCATGATATTTTTTTCTTATTTAAATTATACATTTTGTATAGGTAAAAAGTTGTAATTTATAATTTGTAATATAATTTTTAATAAGCATGTTAAAAATTACAAATTTAAAAGAAGGTACTTTTCATATGATTCTAAGTATTTAAAATATTGAATGACCAATAATATAAGATCCAGTTATAATGGACTTCAAAAGTATATGTTATATAATAGTATATATTATACACCCGGGTCTCGTTTTATGCAGATTTATTTAATGCGATTCATGTTTCTTCTTAATATTTTTGTATGCGTTTTTCTTTTATGCGATAAAAATTATTAAATCAGAAGTCCAGCTCCGATAATGCGCTATTACTTTAAATATTATAAATTTCACGCACTCACGTCATATTTAAAGTAAAAGCGCATTATCGAAGTTCGACTTCCAGTTAATAATTTCAATATTTTCAGCACTTTATAATAGCACTGTAATAGATTTTATGCAATAAAGAAGTTCATAATTCACTTAAAATCAGAATTTCCCCATTTTATATACACACAATAAATTTTACAAGACTATAATGTAAATCTGTTCAAACGTTATAGATGAAAAATACTATCTATGTTGTTGTTGTATTTTAAATCATGTTCTATTTTTGCTTTTTATAAAACGAGTACGTAATCAATTAATCATTTAGTGTCCACAAGTTTATTTTTAAAAGATGAGTAACAGCGGTGAGCACAATTAAATTTGACAATTAAAATCTGATTTTTAATTGTAATTAACAGTTTAAAAATTACGTAACGTTAAGGTGATGTGAAATGATGAATTTGATTTTTAAATGAAATTAAATATTAAAGACAAAAGTAAGAATTTAATTTTCAATTGCTAGTTTTAATTAACTTTTGCCCAACAGTGGTGAGTCCTTGTCTTTTTATTATCGTAAGTCTAAATTCTTATTTTTATTTTAAACTTTTAGTTTATTCTAACGGAGAGAAAAAACACCCAAGAAAATGAATTTCTTTGTAAACAAAAATTTCAATTTTAGATTGCTTAGCGAAATGAGAAGGATCAACAGTGATTGGAAAACATTTTAGTTGTATTTCCTCTTGACTTCGTTTAAGGAGAAGCTACAGTACCTCATATCACATCACATCATGACAAATCTGATGTCTCGAATAGCATTAATGATTAAAATACCATACATGTATGAAAAAAATGTAAATTATGCATAAAAATATATTGTTTTGAATAAAATTAAATACTGTATTTAATAAAAAAAGTTAGACTTGTATCAATTTTTTTCAAATTTGAAATTTTTTATTAGACATATTTTATTTATTTATTTTTTTTTTTATGCGAATTTTAAAGTAATTTTATGTTGTTCCTTTGCTTTTATGCGATTTTTAGAAAATTACAGTCCGTATCCCCCATTTTTCAATGTAAGTTAAGTCTATTTTTGTGCGATTTCTTTTGTGCGCGTTTTCTGAGGAACCTATCTACCGCATAAAATGAGACCCAGGTGTATATAACTTTGAAGCTATTATAACTGAACCAATTTTGATAATGTAATATAATAAGATTGGTAAAATCATGTCGGCACATGGAATAACATTGTAACATAGGTTCAGCACCACTCTATTAAAAGGTTGCTGAACCCTGATCTAGAGAAATGTTAAAAATATATTTTCAAAAAAAAACAACTTAAATTTAACACATTTTTTTTTTTTTACAAAACAACATCCAAAAATAAATTTTAAGATTCATTATCTGATTCTTTTGGTGATTTATAGATGTCAACAGACAATGATATCCATTGGCAGGCATATGTTGAAATACAGTAATTTGTTTATTATTCGTATTTTGTTATTGTCTGCAACTTTAACATTAATAATTCATAAGTCTATTAACAACTTTCTTAAAAAAACTTTTAGAAGAAATTCCATTACAATTTCTATTTTTAAAAGTTCCATTTTGAAGTGATTAGTGATATTATTTTAAAGATGAATGAGTTCATGAATAATTTCTTACCAGATGGAAAAATCAAAACATATCCATGAAGAGGAAGCTGGCCAACCAAACAAACTTTAACTTTTTATTTGTCCATCGCTAGTAATTATTTATACATTAGAAAAGAATAAAATAGGCATGAAGAAGTCCTTTTTGAAGAATTTAGCATATATTATAATTTTCTATTAACATCAGCATTAACATCCTTTAAGTAATTTATTGCCGCAATGTTTTTGGACTCAGGTTTTTCATGCTTTGTGACCTTTGGCACTTGTCCAAAAAACACTTTACACACAGATAATCTTAATTTAAAATGACCATTTAATAGCACATTATAATTTGAACAAGAAAATTATTTAAAATAAAATATTACTTAAATACAAGTATATTGTATATGCAGAACTTTTTAGATGCAATTAGAAGAGATTTGAACACAGACGAAATATACTGAAGCAGTCAATTTTAGCTTAAGATTGAGCTTCTTAGTTCCATATACTAACCTGTACATTCAAACCCTATATCCCATTCCACTCCTTTTGTCGTGTATATATATTTTATGTATATATTTGAGATGTGCGCCTAAGTTATAAAATTTTAATCTTTCAATAACATTTTTTAAATTATTATTAATTCTTTTTTTATTAATTATTAGTTCTTTTTATTAAAGTATTATAGTTGCGGCTCAAATATATATATATAGGAGCAAAAAACTTACTAACAAAATATTGATTTTTTAAAATATTTTATTATATGTCATTTATACAACTTTTTCTTTTAAAGTATTTTTTTCCCTCTCTATTAAACTGTATTTTATAAAATCCAAGATGGAAGATTACTGTTAACCTTTAAATTGCTAATTATATTATTGGTTGTATGAGGTAAAAATCAAATCTTTTAATTGGCCAACTCACAAACTGAAGACAAAGCCTATTGTTAAAACATATTCGCCTATAATATTAAATTCAACTCAGATATGTTTATAAAAAGTATATTACTAATTTTTCAGGTTATGAAAGTGAATAAAGTTCTTTCAAAAATAAATTGCTATTTATTTATTATAAAACATTCGATTTCGGCAAATTTAAAAGCGAACGTATAAACAAAAAAATGCTGACGTAAATGTTTTTTTTCAATTTTACGTTATGGAAAAGTAAAGATTTCTTTTTGCTAAATCTTAAATATTTTTACTAAAATCTTCAATATTTTTCGAAAATAATTTTGTTTTTTTAGTATACCCTGTGAAAATGATTTTAATTTCCCAGAATATACTTTTTTTAAACCTTAAATCACATTCGAAATGAAAATCTCAGCATTTTTCTTTATTTTCTTTGATCAGGCGGTTTCTTTGTTCTTTCCAGCCAATCAGAATGTCTTTTTCGGCTGAGAACCAGCTGACAGCCAATCACTGACAAGCTTCTTTCTTTGTTTAGCTTTAAATGCGGTTTTATTGATTTTTTACTTGTAAAATAATTCAGAAGAGGGCACCATCTTACAGAACTTTTAAAAACCTAATCAATAACTGTCAAACGAATATCCTAGCATTAAAAATAACGGAATTAGAGTGACGTCAACTGTTGACGAGAGGCCTCGTAAGAGGCGGGAAAAGGGTTAATTGCCCAAAAATAATTAAAGGGTTGGAAACACTATTGTTTTAATCTGGGAAAGGTCTTTTAATTAAAGTTTTTACTTAAAATGGGATTAAGATTAAAGATTTTCTTTTGTTATAAACATTTTTGTCAAATCTATTTCTAATCTGGAAATAGATTTGAATTTATTTTTGGATGTTATCTAACAGTTGCATCTTTCAAAAACAATGAACAAAGAAATAACTGAAACACACAGGCTTATTACATACCTGTGTTTATATATGTAAAAATTTCTGTTAGATTAGAGATTAGATTTTAAGCTGCAATTAAGTAATTAAAAGCATTCTTCAAATATGTGAGCAGAGTATAAAATGGCCAAATTTTAAATCACCAAGAGATTAGCTACTATTGAGAGAACTGTATTGTTAACATACTACTCGTCGTTATGAAACTGAAAATGACATAGTAATAAGTCCACTACCCTTCTCGGCCCTGTTGGGTCATCATCTTCTATGGCCATACCATTATGTTGCCCAAGAGTGAAGTAAAAGCCCAACCTAAAAACTTTAGTATGCTAATGGAAGCTTGCCGTCACATAAGAACTGCCATGCACGAGCTGGACTTTTTAATATGGACTCTTAAAATGGTGCAAGGTAAATTATTTCAAACCGTCACCATTGAAACTAAATCTAGCTTGCCTAATTAATCTCGAATTCTACTATCAAGATTTCTTATGTATTATTTAACTTTGCTGTTTTTTTTAAATATGTAAATGTAATTTGCTCTTAAATAATTTCTATAAATTTAATCCTATCTCATATGCTCTAACTTTCCTTAACTTTGGTGCGGTCATTTATTTATAGTTATTTATTACTTGATTATATATATATGCTTTTATTATTATTATGCCAATCTCAAACAATCTGACAAGTTGAATTTGTAAAATCTTTTCTTTCTTTTTAAGTAAATATCTGTGAATTAATGTCCCCTTACAATATAATGCATTATTAATTAATACACTCGCCAGATTGTTTTACGAGCCAACATTTTATTTATGTTTTAATATAAAAAAAATTTTTTTTTAACTCTGGATTTTCTACCCGGGGTGAATCTAGAACTCAGGCTAATTAACGCTCTGAAACTTATTTATTTTATAAATGTTATTTATCCAATTCCAAAAGGATGACTTATTATTTGTTTTCTATATAACTGCTAGTCTTTTTTTATATACTCTTAAAATATCAAATACAATACTTAAATATTCCAGTTATTATAAAATCAATGAAGATGGGATTGATTTATTTTAAATAGCAGAAAAGGAGGGGGTCAAATCTTAACGTATATTTTATCAAATGAAATCTAAATCTCTCTATATATATTCTAGTGGCAGAGCAAATTAATTATATAAATTATGGCATTCAAACAAAGGTCATTTATTTTAAAGCAGTAAAACTTATTTAATGTTGTTAGTGACATTTATCATTATTGCGTTACTGACATTTGGCCTATCTTCTTATATATAATATGTGCTTCTTAATCTGGGGGTTGCGACAAGTTCAAACCCATAGATTTCTTCTCAAGCCTTGTCCTGAGGATAGTTTATCTTCCCAGGACCGTTTATGTCATATAAAAAGGCCTCTGGCGGTGATTCCCTAAGTCTGGCACACACTATGCCTATCCACTTTCTTCGTTAAAAAAGGCCTGCACATCGGCAATGTCCACAGCATGCCTATCCACTTTGTCTTTCGTCCAGACCCACGACTGTTCCTGTTATTTCTTGGTTAATTATGTCAGCACCGCAAACTTCTTCGTATTATTATTTCTTTTGCTTCATGACCCAGTTTTAATGCTCTAATATTAAAATTGTGCTCTGCTTAATATATATATATGCCAAGTACTTCTAGTTTTATTAATTAAATTTATTTCAGTCTTATACAATCCCACCATCGTAACTTATTTCTGTATTTAAGAGTATCTATATGCCTTGGAGAAAATAAAGCGTTCTTTTTACCAGCACTAATTAAAAGAAGTTTCATTAAGTATTTTGTCATATAATCAAATATGTTTTCAAATGTATTTTATTTATTTACATGACCATAATGGTGTGAAAATAGTTTGTATTATATCTGTAATGCATCTCGGAACGCTCCCCGAAATGATGTTAGTTACCATGTTTCAGAACCGTAAATCAAAGCATTAATGGCAATATTATATAATTCTTTCTAATATTTGATTGACATCTTAATATTGGACCCACCAAAGATGTGTGTTTATTTATAATATATTATTTAGCTAATAAAGAGAATATGAAAAATAAAAGCATGAATGACACTATGTAATCATCTACCGCTCGCTCATTCACACACATACTAATGTATGAAATCAATTTATAAATGTATGTAAATAATTTGTCATTATATTAAAGTAATATTTATTGCTTAACTTGTTTGAGTAGTTTGAATTCCTCTTTCTCCACTTCCACACATACAGCTATGCGTGTATATATTTTAGTTAAGTCATAGTTAATAGATGTCTCATTGTCTTCTCCGCTTTGCTAATGGGCCAGATTAACATTAATTCTCATGTGCCATCACTATTGTTATTCAGTAGGTGTTAGATCTGGGGTTTAGAAAGTAGGATCAAATCCAGGCTGGTCCCTGATCTAAATCTCGGGCTTGACTGGGTTTGAAGTGCATTTTGTGAGTTCCAGCTCATGTTAGGTGGATAAACGTGTTTTGACCGGTACAATACTTGGTTGTCAAAATTTTAAAATGAAGTTTATAAATAGAATTCCTGTACAATCTACATCCAAACTTCTACTTGCATGTAAAACCACAATCATCAGACTTATAGGCATGAAATGAAAGGATCAGAGGATTTGGCACCCTTTTCTACTTCTGTTAGCCAAGCATTCTGTTGTTATTTGAATACTAACTGTATATTTCTATGGGAAATACATAGAATATTATTAGCTGCAGATTTATATTGCAAGCAAGTAAATTTTATTTTATATTATTCTTTTCTGCTGTCTTTTCTTATCTCATAATTTCACATAACATTTTTATAGGGATTCTAGAAAAGGTTAATTAATGATGCTTTTATATAATTTTTGGTATAATCGTACACATATTTAAAGTTAGTGTTTAGAATTTTGGAGATTAATAAAATATAAATTATTTACTCTTTATAAAACAAATATGATAAACTTTTGGCATTTAGGTTTTTACTTAATAATCTCATCAAAATTCACATACATGGCTATTATTATTCAATCTTTATTAATTAAATTCTAAATTATAATAAGCTTTTCTTTTTCAAACACTTTGGACTGTTTTTTAAAAATAAACATTCCAAAACAAATTATAAATCATTTACTTAACACATACAATGAACAAAATATAAATAATTAACTAACAAATAAGTTGCTTCTCACAAAGCAAACAGATAATAAGCATAAACATTTTTTAAATTATTATTTTAAGCTTAAAAATAGTCATATCATTATAATGCATATCACAGTGCAGATCTTTTCTCTATCTTTTAATAAATATTTCAGTGCTAACAAAAGGCTTTTGTTTTGATCATTTCTCTACATATAATCTAAGTCTGTACTGCTGGTTTACTTAAGTTTTCTTTGAATATTTTCCATCTTTCATCTGAACTTCTATTAGCATTTACTATACTATTATTTATACACATTTGCTTTTTTGTAAAATATGAAAAATTTCCTTAATGTCTATTTGGAATTTGCTAATGAAATTCATTCTATAATTTTTAATTTCTTAAATTATAGTTTCAATTCTATTACTATTTTGATCTGAATCTGTCAGTTCCTGGATGTGCACAAGCATTTTAACGACTATTTCTAAATCTATTCTGAATTGAATTTCTATCATTTAAAACTTTCTTCCATGTGCAAATTTTTTGTTTGGAAGTTTTACATAATATATTCATTATTTTCACATTATTTATTAATTCAAATCCACAAGCATCTACAATATAATCTTGCCTCTCCTGATGTATTATTGCTATCAAATCTTCTATTATCAATATACAATTACTTTTGATCTTCATTCTCAATTTCTTCACACAAGATTTCTATTCCTTTTTCGGTGCTGATTTAGTATGCACTCACAGCCATTTTGAATTATATGAACTGCCGAAAACCCCGGCTGACACATCCAAGTAATAAATCACATCGATCAATCTATATGTTGTCGTGATCTGATCATTCACTACAAAATTGCCATTTTCATCAAAAATATAAAAAAACAATCACATGATTAAAATATTAACACACAAAATTCACAATTTTCTTTTAAAATTAAAAAATAAAAACTTGGTTTGATCACACTTTTTCATCAATATTACAAAATTGCCTTTTTCATCAAAAAAAAAAAAAAACAACAATCACGTGATTAAAATACTAAAACACAAAATTGTGAATTTTGTGTTTTAATTTTTTAATCATGTCAAGCATTGGTGGTCGAGAGGTCAGCACGGCTGCCTTACAAGCAGTTGTCCTGGGTTAGCAGGTTCGCTTCCTGGCCGATGCTATGAAACATGAGAAAAAAAAATTTTTTTAATCATGTGATTAGATTTCTTATACCTACAAAAATTGGTTTTTTTTAAATTTTTTGATGAAAATGGTGATTTTGTAATATTGATGAAAAAGTCTGATTAAACCATGTGATTCAATAAACATAACTGTATGACAATGTAACTATTGCTTAAAATTGATTTTTTTATTGTCATAAGTAGATGGTTAAATAAACTAGCAAACCTAAATTTGATTTTTTAAAATTGCTAATTTTGTTTTAATTTTTTAATCACATGATTATATTTCTTATAACTACGAAAATTGGGTTGTTTTTTTTTTTGAAAATGGCAATTTTGTAATATTGATGAAAAAGTCTGATCAAACCAAGTTTTTATTTTTTAATTTTCGATGAAAATTGTGAATTTTGTGTTTAATATTTTAATAATGTGATTGTTTTTTTTTATATTTTTGATGAAAATGGCAATTTTGTAACGAATGGTTGGATTGTGACAATGTATAGATTGATTGATGTGATTTATCACTGGGATGTGTCAGCCTGGGTTTTGGGTGGTTATTATAATTCAAAATGGCTGTGAGCACATACTAAATCAGCACCCCTTTTTCATATTTACTAACAGAGCACATATAGCTATTTAATTATGAAGACTTTTGAAACAGCATTTAATCTCATCCCAATAACCTATCTTTATAAAATTATTATTAAATTGACTTATTTTTCACTCTAGTTCCTAACAGAAATATATAAATCTATTTTTACCAGCAAAGTAATAACTCTCATTCTCTCACTTTTTATTTCACATTACTTATTTCATATAAACATACAATATCTAATTTTTTTGTAATTATCTTTAATAGAAGATTTTATATGTTTTCAGGTTTATTCATAGTTCTAACTTCCCATGTATCAATTCTAATATAACTTTCCAAAATATAAAGACAGTTAATTATATATATATGATTGATAAATCCAATTCTAAGAAACAAAATTAATACTAGAATAGTATTCTATTAGTTTTCCCTTGATCAAAAACCTCACATGTACATATTTGTTTATTTATATGTCATCACTTCCCCAATATTTAAAACCATCTCCTTGTTTTCAATAAATAATTCTGATTAATGTGAATAGGAAAATGATTGATTTTCCACATATTTTGCAATCTGGGAGAAAAAATATATATATAATTTTTTTGTGTGACTAAAAAGTAAATAGTTTTTTCAATGTTTATAAAAATGAGATCAAGCTGAAGTAAAACTATCTGATATATAAATAAAAATAACAACACATAACTATTTTAATGCAATTAACTATCTATACTTTTGAGAATGAGGGAAGGATTTCTATAATGTGAAATAAGTAAAAGTAAAAAAAAAAGTTTCAAAATTATATTCCTAACAGGAATATAACTCACCAATAAAAAATGTAAGATGCTGTTTTATCTAGAAAGTGGAAAAAAAAAAATTGTAACCAATAATTATCAGGTTAATTAATTTAAGCTATTATTACATTCTTTACCGTCCACTTATCATTTTTTTCTTTCAAAACATTCTATTTTGCTCTTTTCTTGTGAAATTTTCTTTATATACATTTCCTGCTTTTTTCAAATCTAAATTTATGAAATGGAAATCTCAAGCTTTCCATTTCTAAAAAAAAAATTTTTTTTATTTGAGAAACAATGAATTTTTTTCCCTTATAAGAATTTATTTTGTGAAATACTTCAAAATCATGTTTCATTCAGCCATTTTGTTTGACTCAATCAGTTTTCTCTATCTGATCTTTACTTCCCATATTGAGGCATTCTTCTTTTATTCTACTAGCAAAAATTATAAAATAAACCATTAATCCAGCTACCATGATATTAATTAAATATGGCAATCTTCAGTTTTTCTGAAAAATTCCATCTAATTACTAAAAATTACAAGTATGGTTATTATAGTAATATTATTACAACAAGTATTAATATCATTTATCAATACTATATATATAAATATTTTTAAAATGTATGTATAATTGTGTGCCTAAATATATATATATATGGAAGGTGTATTATAGAGGAGGGGGCATAATTATTAATTCAGTTAGCATGTTAATAAGTTCAATTTATTTTTTATAACATTGTATTTTTATGACATTTTATGCTAAAGTCAAAAACCAGGTTAAATTAAGGAAAAGTTACAATTTACTGACTTGAAAAATATAAAAACATCATTCAGTTTACTTCAGAAATTCAAAATGCAAAATTAATACTTAGTAATAAAAAAATATCTATTAAAAATGCTTCATAATGAATACTTTTCCAAATATTTAAAATTAAAATTTAATAATTTTGAAAAAAAAAAAACCACTATAATAAAGTCAAACAGTTGATATTTCTAATCCTCAAAAACACTCCAATGAATTTAAATTAGAATTTTCAAATTATTCTAAACTATCAACAGACTCTGAAGAGAGTCTCTATATGATATAAATCAATAAAAAGATAATTCTATTAAAAATTATGACTAAGCAGTAATTTATTAGTAAATTTTCATCTGAGACAAGACAATAAATATATGAAAAAAAAAAAAATTAAATTTATAAAAATATAAATATGAATTGACAAGCCAAGATACAGAAAGAAATGGAAGACTCTAAAAACATAAAACAATACCTGGATATTGGAAAGAAAGATGCTTAATAACGAAAAAGAAAAAAATGAAACAATTACAAAAAAGAACAATATCATGAAAGAATTTTAAAAAGAATAATATAATAATAAAGAACAAATAAACCATTAAGCATCACATGACCACTATCTCTTATACTAAGTGATGGCTATGGTTGTTAAAGAGCCAAAGACACCAAAATGTATGGGTGCTGAACTGAGTTCAGACCCATATGTCTATATAAGCTATTGAGCTCAGATTGAAAATATTTTTGTGTTTTCAATTTCATTCTCATAGTTTTATAGTTAAGTAGAGATAAAAGGGGGTTGCTGGAGGGTTGCATTAGATCCTAAGATCTAGGTGCAGTGCTCTCAGATCCAAAGCTCCTCACTGATGAAGGCCACAAGCCAGAAACTAGTCTGGGGATATTGGATGAGTAGGCATTGGATAGGGATTTTATGCACAAGCCTTCTGGCATCCATTGATTACTCTGGTTGGCACAGAGTGGCACTATGCATGGAGAGTTTTGCCTTGTTTAAGAACAAATAAACTAAATAACTGTTACAGTTATTAAATCTTTTAAATTGCTAAGCATTTTAAATGAGAACATAAAATGCAATTAAATCTACGAAGAAGAGCAAAGCTGCAGAAAGTGATGGAATTATTCATTGATATCTTAAAAAAAGCAGTGAAAAAATGAAAAAAAAATGTTAGGAAAATTATATACCAAAAGTTTCAATGATAAATATTATTGAAAGAATGGAGTAGAAATATTAAATATATAAAAAATATCATGGAGTTATTCAAAATTATAAACCAAAAGAGAGTTTATATATAAAAAGATATAAACCTGTTTTAAATAGAATTGGATAAGACATGAATAAAGAATTATTTTTGGAAATAAATTCATTTTTGAAGTATATAAAAAAGAAAAAGGAAATAAGTTTTTTATTGTAACAATTGGTTTTTTGGATAAAAAATGTAAAAAGGGAAAGTTTTTTGAGAAGGGAGTCAAGTAAGTGTGGTGTATGTTTTGTGTTTTTAATTTAATTGATTTTAATGTATTTTATTTATTTTTAAATTTTATGGGGTTTATATGCTTTATATTGTTTTTGATTATTTTTGTTTTTATTATGTGAAGTTTGTTTATAATGTAATGTTTTTTCTAGATCCTTGAAAATGACTATAGAGTAAAGATAGTTGAAACGTTGGAAATAAGTGGATATATATATATACATCAAATAAAGTTTTTGAAAAGAAAAGAAGTGATTTTTAATTATAGAATTATATGGCTATATGTACTGTATATTTTTGAAAAGAAAAAAGGATTGAGTCGTGATTAGAAACAGAAGTAAATGGATTTGTTACAATATAGATCTTTACCAATATAATTACATCTAGTCTACAGCAAAATTTGAATACAAATCAAACAAATTAATCAGATGGATTTAAAAGTAGCTTTGATACAGTGACTCATATCCAAGAGAAATTATAGAAAGAACCAAAAAGTATGAATTACCATTATGGTATGGATTTATAGACTATAAAAAGATATTTGATTTTGGAAGCACTTCCACAATGATTAATGCTTTGGGCTATCACAATATAGACCTGAGATATTATCATATTCTGAAAATATTTATATTAAAAAGCATCAGCAATGATTTTGGCACTAAATAGATTATTACTGATAAATGTTTAAAACAGCATGATTCCAAATTTCCAAAAGCATTTGCAGCAGTTTTACAAATATTTTATGGAGTTAAATGGAAAGCTAAGAAAATAAAAACATACAAATCTTATTTAAGTCATCTTAAATTTTCCAGACGATGTGATTGTTTTTGCAAACAATGCTTCAGATCTTCAGGAAATGTTACAAGAGTTAACAGACGAAAGTAAGAAAGTAGAATTTAAGAAAAATGTTATAGATTTTCACAGAAAAAATTTAAAATTGATAATTAGGAATTAAAAGAAGTTAACAATGATAAATACTTGTCAGATTCTTAATTCAGATGAATATATAATCGATGAAATAAAATATAAAAATAGATCGAGTACTTTTTGAAAAAAGAATAATATTAAAAAAAAATATGTCCAATTATTCAAAAAGAAAGATTTATATTACATAGTTTTTATCAGTTCGTATATATGGATCTGAGACTTGTACACTTAATACAGCAACAATATAGAGACTGCAGACCATTTAATCAAGTATGGATATATATAAACATTAAAAGCATTAAAGGTAAACTAGTCAATAAATAATCAAAATTACCCCAAATTCCCAACTCAACCAGACTAGCCAAGAAAATGAATTCTAAAACACTACCAATGGTTTCATTGCTACAAGCAGACTTCTCAACTATAACAAACTACAAAATAACAACATATTTAAACTAAACACTACCAACAATTCCACTTACTTCCTATACTCAATATTACAGAATTTTTAAATAAGTTAATTGCTTCAGAATCATAAATTTTTTAATAATAAAGATTCTTTAAATTATTTTTATTTCATTTCTCTCAAAGAAGACAACCTTAACTTTATCCAAATTAATAGTATGGCCTGTATGCTTTTCATGGACTTACAAAGCAGAACTAAGATATTTATTTCCCATCTGACTTTTAGGTTTCTTTTATTCTTTCATTTAAGCTCAAATTAATCTGACCTATACATATCTTCTTACAAAAACAACGGATAATATACACTATGCCAGGAATAGTTTTCCAATCAAAATTTTTCTTTGTATTATTTAATAAATTATTCAAAATAATACCCTTTTCCAAGCAATTTTCTTATTTCAAACAAACTACTATTTTTACATGCAATTTTATAAGAAGACAGTTTAAAAGGCAAAAAAATAAAATCATATTTTTAATTTATCTTTTACATTATTACAAATATTACTATTAAATAAAATACATTTAACAAATTTATCAGAGTATCCAACACTCAAATAATCTTTATAAAATTGATATTTTTGAAACAAAGCTACTCCACTAGAATTATTTAATTACTTACTTCTATAACAATAAAGAAGCTACTTTATAAGATATAGATTGATAGCTATCAGGTTTAATTATATGCATTAACTCTTTACTTGAGAAGTCTGCTTGTAGCAATGAAACCATTAGTAATGTTTTAGAATTTATTTTATTGGTTAATCTGGTTGAATTGTGAATTTAAGGTAATTTTGATTATATATTTATATATATTGTAATGCTCGCAAATATATATAATGTAAAACACACATATATATGTGTTACATATACTTTCATAATTTAAGAAAATAAATAAAAAGAAAAATAGCTTAAGAAATAAATTTTAATAATTAATTAAAATATAGCATCAGATCTTTTAAGTAGCCTTTTTTTATAAATAATAAAGAAAAGGAAAAACAATCCGGTTTAGATAAAGATTCAGAACCCACTCACTTCTTTTTATAATTAAAAAAAAATACATATTAAAATAATATGAAAATAAAAATGAAATCAAAACGGAACTAAATAGAATTAATTAATAAAAGTAATCTTTGTAAACTATCGCATCAGCAGGAATGCACTTAAATTTTGGAAAGATTACCTGGCCGATAAAATAATTAATTAATCCAAGAGAAATAATCGATAAATCATTTAAATTTAAAAAACTAAAACCAAAATTTTAATTAAAGTGAACAATAGAAGAATTACATACAAAAGCAGCGGCTTGATAGTTAATAATAGCAATTATAACAATTTTTTTATATTGTGCACAAAAACAAGTTACGAACTGAATAGTAGTAACATGCATCGCTAAAAGAACTCAGGAATGCCCATCTGAGCTTTATTTCTGGTCTCTGGCACATCAGTCTATCTCTCCTGCCATCAATGCCTCACCCATAGTACAAGACTCTGCCATATACTCTCTCCTATTGTCACTTAAAAACAAACAAACAAAAAAGAAAATCAATGGTGACGACCGAGTGGCCAGTTATAAGGAACAACACAAGCAACAGAAATGGAAAGAACTATGAACTGTGGAAAGAGAACTATACTAACAGTCAAAAAGATGATGTCATCCTGTTGTTAAAGAAAATCTAGGTAAATATGAAACATTCTAAAGTTATTACCACGAGAAAGGACTATTAATATTATAAAACAATGTTTAATAATTATTGTATAGTTATTTTATTATATTGAATATATATGTGCATGTGTGTTGGAATAAAAAGATTTACTAAATACTACTTGGTCTATTTTCTCTCTTCTTCATCCTGTGTCACCATGAATATCTGTTTATTGCTATGTATTCATTATTAATGTGCTGGGTCCCCTGTATGAGATGTTGGAGCGAGTCTGGGTAAATCTTCAAGTGCTGGGTTCATTTGCCATTTGTCCAAGCATACCAGCTATATAAAGTGTATATGGCCGGATGGCATCTGTGGTTCGTTAATCTATCAATGATATTCTACCCTTCTGCTTGAGTGTGTGATCATGGGTCAAAGATTTTGCGAACTTCTAAATAAATATAAAATAATGTCTTAAAGAAACAAAACCCTGAACAGTTTAAGTAATTAAATGAAAAATGGTTGTCATCTGATAGTGAGATAATAAATATAAAATAATGTTTTCCAAGCATAAATAATATATAAAATGTCAAAACGTGTTATAACCATACAATACATATTAGAATACGTAGTCAGTTAACGAATATGCTACCCCCTCCCCCACCATGATCTTTACAATATATATATAATCAAGCAATAGCAACATTTAAGGACATAATAATAAAATACTGTTGTAAGATTCCATAATTCCATTTTTGATAGCAATCCAATTTATTTCCAACTGGGCACACAAATTAACAGCCATAGAATGGGAGAAAAGTTTGGTTTAGCAGAACGAAATATAAAATTTGAAACCCTAATAAAATTGTTGAAATTGACGAGGGCCTTTTGCACAAAAAAAAAAGCCGGATGAATTCTTCCGGAATAGAGAAACCGTTAAGTGTTTCATTACACTGGAAAACTCTGATGGATGCCATCAAATAAAATTTAAGTAGAAAAGATGAATTGATTGTTTCATCATGACAATTTCCATTATATATTACATGATAAGTATCATATGTGTATAATTTAAACATTTTGTAATTTAGTGATTGTTTTGTCCATATTTAAAGTAACATTTGGGAATTGAATATTTAAAGTAACATTTGGGAATTGCATAAAACATTTTCAGATTTATTTTTGTGTGAAATCCATATTTTTTAGTATTGTTAAAAATGTACTTTATCAGATTTATTTTTGTGTAAAATTCACATTTTTAATATTGTTAGATTTAGTCTGATGCAATTACTGTCATGTATTAGAATTGCTATTCCTTTTCACATACATATTCAGAATGCAGATAACTTTGTAAATATTGCGGAAATTTATATACATGTGGTCTTTTTTGTCAAATTTATCGTTTTATGTTTGTACAAGATCCAAGTGTACAATGTTATTTGATCACATCACATGATTAGAAAGTTATGAGCAGATTCATATGAATATGAAAAGGCATAATAGCAGGTCTAATATATAAGTACTGAAAATTTTTGATAGAAAGACTATTCCTGGAGTAGTGTATATTATCCTTTGTTTTTATAAGAAGGTATATGTAGGTCAGATTAGTTTGAGCTTAAATAAAAGAATAAAGGAACATAAAAGTAACATTAGAAATAAATGTATTAGTTCTGTATTGTCGTATCCATGAAAAAGATACAGGCCACACTATTAATTTTGATGAAGCTTAAGGTTGTCTTCTTTGAGAGAAATGAAATAAAAAAAAAAATCTTTATTATTAAAAATTTATCACTCCAAAGCAATTAAATTATTTAAAAGTTCTTTTAATATTAAGGGTGTAAGGGAAGTAAGTAGAATTGTGGTTAATATTTAGTTTAAATATGTTATTTTGTAGTTCTTTAGACTCTAGAAGTCTGCTTGTAGCAGTAAAACTATTGTTTAGTGTTTTAGAGTTTATTTTCTTGGCTAGTCTGGTTGAGTTATGAATTTGGATAATTTTGATTATTTATTGACTAGTTTAGCTGTATGCTTTATATATAATAAAAATGATGATATAATACCCCTATTAAATAGAGAAATTTTAACATTTTTTGTTACCAAGAAATTCTCAATTAATACTAATTGACAATTATTGAGGGTAAGCAAGTTTGGCTATAGTTCTTTTGTTTTTTTTTTTGTTGCAATAAAGACCCCCAACTTTTTAAGCTATTATAGATTTGAATAAAACTTGCTTAGTCTAATGAATTGTAATTGAGAATTTCTTGGCAATACCAAAAGATTAAAGTTTCTCTCTATTATAACAGAAATCCATAGAAACATTTAATTCAATATATATATACATATCAATTTCAATATTCTCATGGATAAATGATGAATTCACAGTATTATTTCTGGGAGCTTCTGTGTAATAAAAATATAATCACTAAGTAGCTAATATTTTAGTAAAAATAAGTACTTTCCGGCTGCAGAAAAGAGTTTGCTATTAACTGAAGAGACCCTTTGATTCCTATTGAAGGCCTTAAAAAAGCCGAGCAGGGCAAATTCCTAATGTCTACTCCATAAGTTCTTGTCATTGTAGCTATTATTACTATGTGATTATTCATATAGTATACAAACATGGATGGGTTGCTCACCAACACGCATTAGCCAGTATGGTGAGTTTATTGGCTTTTTACCTTTAAGTTTACGATCAAGAAACACCATGGTCTTTGGCAGAATGAATGTTTGTGTAAATGATAAATATTTTTCCAATAGATATATACAATTATGACAGACAAAAATAAATGATGGCCCTTATTCCCAGAAAGCTGAAAGTCACCAATCAAAACAGCGGTTGGTGGCCAAGGGCGGAGGATGCTAAGAATCCCCTGATTGTCGACCCAGGCTGCCATCTGATGATGACTTTTTATGTAGGTACTTACAACTGCAGATCACTTTCAAGTGAAGGAAGATCGCAAGAATTAGAATGAGAAACTGTCTTATATTAAATGAGACATTATTGGACTTTGTAAAGTTAGAAGAAGAGGTGAAGAGACAATTTATTTAAAAAGTGGACATGTACTCTATTACAAAGGCAGAAATATTGGAAATACAAGTGGAGTAGGATTCATTATAAATAAAAAGTGGAAGAACAAAATTGTGGAGATTGATGGTATATTGGACAGAGTGGCAAGATTAGTTATACAACAGCAGATACCAAATGCAGATAATTCAGGTTTATGCCCCAACAAATTCTCATAGTGATGAAGTAGTAGAAGATTTTTGTATGGATGTACAAAAGGCTTTTGATCAGAATAAACAACATTTTAAAATTGTTATGGGAGACTTTAATGCTAGAATTGGTAAACAAATGAAAGATGAAAGTGATGTAAGTAATTTTGGTTATGGTAATAGAAATGAGAGAGGACATAGACTTGTGGATTTTGCAGAAATAGAAAAACTTTATATTAGGAATTCTTTTTTTGAGAAAAATGTAAAAAGAAAATGGACATGGAAGCATGCGTCCAAATGAAGGTACAGCAGAATTGGATTATATTTTGACTACAAAAAAATACATATTTCAAGATTGTAATGTTCTTAATAAATTTAACACAAGAACCTGATCATCGATTAATAAGATGTAAGATACATGCTAATGCAAAACTAGAGAGACAAAAATTATTAAGAAAAACAATATTTACAGTTGATATTCCTAATCATCAGAAACATTCTAATGAATTTAAATTAGAACTTACAAATCGGTTTCAAGTATTAGTAGATTTTGAACATGATTCAGATTTGAATGAAATTAATATGAAAATAACTGATACACTTTTAAAAACTGTAACAAAGATAGCTGGTAAAAAAAAGCAGCAATTGACCAATAAAATTTTTTACTGAGACTAGAGAATTTATGAAGAAAAGAAGGAATATGAAGATATATAAAAATGATGAATTAAAAAGAATTTAATATCTCAAATTTTGTAAAATGATGTGGCAAAGAGTTGAAAATGATATAAGAAAGTATAACTGTGAACTAGCAAGGAAAGCTATAGAAGAGAATAAAAGTCTCAAGAGTATAAAACAACATTTTGGTATTGGTAGGAAATTTATATTTGCAATAAGAAAAAAAGATGGAATTATTACTAAAAAGAGAGATGACATCATGAAATGGGTATAAGACTTTTATCAAGAATTGTATAGCAATAAAGAACAAGTACCTCCTATTTCTATTACATCTTCCAAATTGCCCAGAATTTAAACTGAAGAAGTGAGACATGAAACTAAATGTATGAAGAAAGGAAAGGCTCCATGTAATAATGGAATTATAATTGATATATTAAAAGAAGCAGGTGAAGAAATAGAATTTTTTTTTAACAAAGTTATATACCAAATGTCTAAATGATAAAGATGTACCAAATGACTGGAAGAATGCAGTATTAATACGAATATTTCAAAAAAGTGATAAAGAAGATATTAGAAATTACAGACATATCAGCATTTTATCAGTTTTATACAAAATTTTTACCAAGATAATTACAACTCATCTACAGAGAACATTGGATTTCCACCAACCAAGAGAACAAGTTGGATTTAAAAGTGGTTTTAGTACAGTAGATCATATCCAGGTATTGAGAGAAATTATGGAAAAGACAAATGAATATGAGTTGCCATTATGCTTTGGATTTGTAGACTATGAAAAGGCATTTGATTCTATAAACATTTCTTCAGTGATTAAAGCATTGGATCAAGATATAGATTCAGGATATTGTCATATTTTAAAGAATATTTATAAAAATGCAACAGCAACAATTATATTACATAATGATACTAGGAAAGTCAACGTTGAGAAGGATATAAGACAGGGTGACCCCATATCTCCAAAACTTTTTACAGCAATGCTGCAAGAAGTATTTTGTGCATTAAAATGGGAAGCTAAAGGAAATGAGTTAAAGTAAATGGAGATTATTTAAGTCATTTAGATTTTGCAGATGATGTAGTAGTTTTTGCAAATAATGCTTTTGAGCTGCAGGAAATGTTGCAGGAGTTACCAGATGAAAGTAAAAAAGTAGGACTAAAGATAAATGTTAAAAAATAATGTTTAATGGATTTTTTCAAAATATGAAAATAAAGATTGATTACGATGAGTTAGAAGAAGTTAACAGTTACAAATACCTTGGTCAGATTATTAATACAAATAGAAACATAATGGATGAAATTAATCATAGAATTAAACTTGGTTGGAGTGCTTTTGGTAGAAATAACTTGATACTAAAAGGAAATATGTCTATGTGTTTGAAAAGGAAGATTTTTAATAAATGTGTTTTATTAGTTCTTAGTTGTGGATCTGAGACTTGGACACTTAATAGAAGAGCAAGACAGAGACTTCAGACTATTCAAAGAAGTATGGAGAGATGCATGTTGGGAATAACAAGAAGAGATCGATGATACAATATATGGGTAAGAGAACAAACAGGTGTTACTGATCTCATTGAAAAAATTAAAAGACTGAAGTGGAGTTGGGCTGGACATATTGCTAGAAGAGATAATAGATGGACAGTTGAGATGCATGTTGGGAATAACAAGAAGAGATCGATGATACAATATATGGGTAAGAGAACAACAGGTGTTACTGATCTCATTGAAAAAATTAAAAGACTGAAGTGGAGTTGGGCTGGACATATTGCTAGAAGAGATAATAGATGGACAGTTAAAATCTTAAACTGGATTCCAAGAGATTGCAAAAGACCCAGAAAGAGACCGCATGTGAGATGGATGGATGAAATAAGAGAGCATGCAAGGGTGATATGGAGAAGAGAAACTAAAGATCTGAGAAGATGGATTGAACTTGGAGAGACCTTCATTTTGCAGTGGATTGATAATGGTTGATGATGATGATGAAGTACTTTCCTCAGAACTTCCTTCTCAAATAATAAAAATGTGTGTGGTGAGATTTAGATATGGAGAAGAGAAGCTAAAGATCAGAAAAGATGGATTGAACTTGGAGAGACCATCTTGCAGTGGATTGATAATGGTTGATAATGATGATGAAATACTTTCCTCAGAACTTCTTTCTCAAATAATAAAAATGTGTGTGGTGAGATTTTAAACTATATGCTTTTCCTTTATTTTCTCCTCATTCTCAAATTCTATTACTTGAAAAGTTTTAAAAAATATTCTATCCTCCAAAAGCTTTTTCCAAATATTGTTAATTTTCTTTAATTTACACTTTTCATTTATGTTCTTAGGCCTTTTAAAAATCTCTATAGCTTCACTTAGCAATCTCTGGTCATATTGCTCAATATTTGGCAGAAAATGGGTTTTATTAAAATTGATGTCATGGTTAGTTAATTTAATGTGTATATATATATTGAGAGTAAAAAGAAGGCATTGACAGTAAAATACCAGAGTAAGAAAATGATTAAATATCACTGACATTATTAAAAGAATTAAGAGACTGAAATGAAGATGGACTGGATATATTACAAAAAGATATAATAGATGGAGAATAGAAGTCTTAACCAGATTCCAATAAATTATAAATGACATAGAAAGATAAGGTGAAGGAGAAACTATGAATGAGAGAAACTTTTTTAAATTTGGAAAGACTTCACTTTGCCTTGGATTGACAGTGACTAAAATGATTAGACATTATTTCACTTTTGAGAAAAAAAACTTAAAATTTCAACTCTAAATAATATGCTTATTATAAATTAGAATTTTTATTTATGTAAACTATTATTAATAATATAGTGGTAAATTCATCAGTTTTAGTTACATATTAAACTAATTTATATATAAAAAAAAATTTTTTTTCAAAAGATACAGTGACAAAGTAACATTAATTTACTCAATATTACAAACATTCTCTTAGAAGTAGAAAATTAAATTGAAACTTGAACAAGTTTCAGAATATAAATTTAAAAAAAAAAAAGTAGCACATTCAGAGTACTGCTGAAACATGTTTCAGCTTTTTAGAAAATAAAATATTGAAATCCAATCAAGTAATTACATTACAATTATGTAATTAAAATATCTTTAAAAATTTCAAATAAAAAAAAAATAATGAAGATCATACATCAATTAAAAATTACATTTAGTAATTAAAATAATGGTTATTTCTCATTTTATCAAGTATGCAGACAGAATGTTAATAATAATAAGGATGTTGACATTGAAAATATTTTAGTTTTAAAAGTGAATAGTATTTCAGTTTTAATTTAAATTTAGACATAATTTGATACTTAATTAAATAGTTACATATAAATACATTATGGATAAAAGATTTTATATTTGAATCAAATATGGAAAAATATGTGTATATATGCATGTTGAAATATAGAAAAGTTTTATTACATATATTTTAATAATGTAGTGATCATATATACATGTAGCCATAAGGAAGACTGCTCTTAAAAGTGCATAATGAGTAGATTAATATTGTAACCTTTAGTTTTCTTTAGAGAAACCTAAGATTGATGAACTATGAGTAATGCTGGTTTTGAATAGTGTGAAAAGAAAATATTTTTTTTATGGGAGTTTAATTTTTTTTTTTTTTTCCAGAAATAAAAAATCTCATATCTAACATATAGACTAAAATAAGTCTGTATTTTCATTAAAATGTATAATATTGTTTTTATTAAGTGTGTGGAAGGGGATATAGATCTCAAGCATAGTAAAACTTTGAACCTGTTTATAAAGCTTAAATATTAAATTAAATGAATGATTTTTTTTTTAAATGAAAGTTTAATATAACAGTCAGGAAATTCAATCTGTTTAGTATAGCGATTGTTTTTAATACTTAATTGGGGTGGGTGGGGGTGATAGCTATAAAATTTTAAAATTATGACATAGGTTTTATACTACTTGAAATTTTCTACAAGTAGATGATAAATAGTATTAAAATAATGTGCTTGCTTGTGCGTGGGTATGTGTGTAATGTATGGTATTTTAATTATAAAAGTAATCTTAAAATTTTATATATCAAGCCATATATTGTAGAAAAGGAAATTGAGAGAGCAATTATTTTATATCAATTTTGAATAAATTCATCAGTTTCTTCATTCATAAATCTCAAATCAAAATTATAGTCTATTTAATGAAAAGATTTTCTCTCAAATTTTTCTTTCCGACATATTTTTATTAAGAATTGGAAAAATCTCTTAAGCACACACTGGGATAAAGTCAAATTGTGAATAATTAGTGTCAAAATTATATTGATGAACCAATTAACACTTACCAAAATGGGTTAAAGGTTAAATGGGCAAGTCAGAAGGATGATGATGGGCAGAGCTTATAAATAAGGGGTAACAGATTAAGGAGGGTCTTCTCTAAAATTTTCTGTGTTAAGTGAACATGTAATAATTTTTAGTTTGACCATCATGATCTGACTTATGAATAATATAAGTGTATAGTTTTCATTATAAAATGTGTCACTAGATAACCCAATGGGACACACCAAATTTCCTTCAGAAGTCAATTTGTAACTAAGATTTTGCCAATTCAACCGAAGTCATAAATCATTATTAATTTAATACATCTAGTTTGGCTTGTCCAATCTCACCAATATAAAATATTCCAGATAGAAACTTTTACTGATATCTATTCTGACATAAATATTTTACTTCTAGTACTTGAATGGATGTTTTTAATGAATTGTAAGAAAAAAAAACTGAAATGAAAACAATTGCTGTGACCGTGCATTTGTGTTATACAGTATTTATTAGTAGACAAAATAAAATTTAAGCTTCAGTTAACCATTTTAATTATTACCCTCAAAGGAAAACTTTTGTATTCTCATGAGAGAAAAACTTTAGCAGAAATGTTTAAAATAAAATATGTTAGAATAACTGATTTAAATTGAAATGCAAGGAATAATAACTGAACAAGTCTTTAAATTTACTATAGAGCATCTGTTTTAAACTAAATGTCTAAATAAATAGAATTTTAATACTGAAAAGAAAAACCCAAGGA
This sequence comes from Epiperipatus broadwayi, assembly GCA_028023455.1. Lineage (NCBI taxonomy): Eukaryota > Metazoa > Onychophora > Udeonychophora > Euonychophora > Peripatidae > Epiperipatus > Epiperipatus broadwayi. The sequence continues at coordinate 1,660,662 of JAQFVV010006244.1, read as the reverse complement.
ATGATTGAATTCATCCAGCAAGGGAAACCAAACTAGATAAATAAATAGCCATTGAATGAGTAAATAAAGTTCTATAAGGAATTAATAAATTAGCAAGGATCCTAATATTTAACTTAGCTATCTTATTAAAATGTGCATCTTTAAATTCAGTTTTACTAAATAAAAGTTGCCAGTGGGATAATTTCGAATTTATTTTAAAATGCGCATCTTTTTTTTTTTATGTGTCATAGCATCGGCCGGGACGCGAACCCGCAACCCGGGCAACTGCCTGCAAGTGCAAGGCAGTCGCGCTGACCTCTCGACCACCAATGCAAGACAAATGCGCATCTTTGGATTTAGTTTTACTAAATAAACATTGCCAGTTGGATAGCTTTGAACTCATTATGCCATATCTGTGTATTCTTTCCCTGAAAAAAAAAAAGATAGTATGTGCTTATTTAAATATGGATAAAACTTCAATCTGTGATGGAAAACAATTGTGAATGGTGCAGTGGGATAAAAGAGATTTTAAGTAAAAAAAAAATTAGTATTACATTTATTGCTATGCTATGTGTTTAATTCTAATTATGTATTTTTAATTAAGCGTTATGGTAACCCAGTATTAAACTCAGATTAAGATAGCCAATATGCTTATCCATTACTTAAGTGCTTGAGCCCATATTTTATTTTATTATGAAATGCTGGTGAAAATGTGAAAGTATGGAAGAGGTTTAGAAATATTACTTTGTCAATTGTTTAAGTCAATATTTGCATGTTTACTTATTCATATATATATATTTAAAATGTTTGATTGCTATGCCTGGAGAATGATTTAATTGAGAGGTGTGTGCGCTTAAAGTAATGATGCCCATTTTGTACTTTAGAGAGTTAACATTTAAATAAAATTTTACTCTTAAGTCATATTAGACTAAATTTAGAATTGTCGATTCATGCATCAATACTACGAAACCCTAATGTACAGTGAGAGAGCGAATGAACTTTGTTTGTTCAAGGTGAGTTTAGTTCTTACCACCTTGAAGGATGAGGTGGAGCATAACTCTCACATGATTAGATACATCTCAATTGTTAAAGTATTTAAGAGATTGAGGATGTATTCCCAGCTCCATTATTATTAGTTTACTTCGTAGGAAAAATATTTTTATATGGTTGTAGTATGTGGTGATTTAGCATACCCTCTTTTATATGTGCAGCGATGAGCTCTTCACATATCTTATAGCCTCAGGTAGAAGGTAACCCCTAGGTCTATACTATCACCAAGATGTCGTTTATTGATTTAATTTCTCTTGCAAAAGTATTATTATTAGTACTTAAGATTGTAAATATTTTTATTTATATTTAAGATTATATGAAATATTGTGTTCTATTTTGATAGGTCATTAGCTATCCGTTAAGAGAAGTATTTGCCATAGGGAATTACATGTAAACAGAAATTGATACATAGTTTAACTGAGCATAGCTCATAGATGGTAATGGAATCGATAATTATTTTAAATCTAGGATTTATCATTTAAACCCAAACAAGCCATGTGCATCATCTCCGATTCAGGCTGAAGCAAGTCACCACTGGACTGGTATACAATGGTGGAAAAACTCATGTTGGGGTCATAGTAGATAATATAAATATGTGTGTGCATGAATATAGTTTTTTTTAAATTATCCTATAAGTAGTAACTAAAAGTTAAGTATTAAGTTATGAGAAATAATAGCTCGTAAAATTAGTTATAAATTAAATTTCAAAGTTAAATTAAATTTTAAAAGATGCAAATTTATGAGTGGAATAAAATGAAACATCAGTTTAGATTTAGAAGGGCTATAGTGCTGTAATAATATATTATACTATCACATATGGATGAAGGTTGCTTTATAAAGAAAACAATTAATGCTAAATGAGATACTGTGGATCAAAAATAGTTATCAAATAATTTATTATTTAAAGATAAGAGTGGCCATCTTATCTTTAACCTAAATGTCCACTTATATAGGCGAATCTGAAGCATCTTGATTTGGCTGCTCTTATCTTTATAAAAGTTGCTATCTTGCATGGTTTGGAAGGTTCCCTCTATCGGCAAAACATGCTTGATTATTGTGAATTTTAAAGCAGATTGAGTACAGGCTAAAGCCTGTTTACACTATTTACATATGCTCTCTGTGCGCTCAATAAATTAATTACTACTCTTCAATAGTTTACAGAATTTCCAACATTAAGATCGTAAGATTAACTTGCTGTAAATTGTAAGATTTCACTTAAGTTAATTTGTAAAGGAAATAGTGGACTTAAACAGTGGAGAAAACAACTACTTCATGCTTCCAAATCAAGATGCTTCAGATTTGCCTATATAAGTGGACATTTAGGTTAAAGATAAGATGGTCACTCTTATTTTTATAAAAGTCACTATCTTGTGTCATGGTTTGGAAGATTCCCTCTATTGGCAAAATATGCTTCATTATTGCAGATTTTAAAACACATTGATCACAGGTTAAAGCTTGTTTAAACTATTTACATATACTCTCTGTGCACTCAATAAATTTAATTACTACTCAAATAATTTATAGAATAATCTTTATTTGTCCCCAGTAATAGTATGTAAATGTCACTATGGGGACAAGGGCTCTGTCCAAATTGGCATGGACTCTAAAAGACTTGTATCCCATAGTCAATGTAGATCCATTTTAAATTCAGTTTATAATCATGATTTTTTTTTTAATTGGGTCGCTACGATGTTTTGTTTTATATTGTAGTATTTATTGTTTAATGTTAATAAATATTTTGTTTGAATTATAACTTTGCTGTTGTGTCTTAATGCTTGGATATCCATTGATTCCAGAAATTTAATATATAAAATTTACAGAAAATATGTCATGATTTCCAGTATAGATGTGTCACAAAATCTATTGATAGGGATTGTTACTACTGTTTTAAAAATTGATCTGATAAAACACACTTTTATATGTGATATTATACTAATCATATGGTAAGCATCTCAGAGAGAATAATTTTAAATAAATTTATTTTTTTAGTTTATCAAGTTTGTTGCATTAGGACTAATGTCATGAGTGAACATCAAATCCCTTTTTCACTCCTGATATTTGAACACATTTCCAGTCATAAGAAACTAGTCAAAATTTACTGTAAATCATTATTGCATTTAAATAACTGTTTACTAGTTACTAATATTTATTATTATTATTATGATTTAGGAGTATTATCCTTAGTTAAGAATAGACATTATCTTATAGAATAAGAGTATATCTCTTCGATTTAAAGTCACTGGGACAGTGTTCAGTAGTTTGCAATAAATTTGAAAGTGGTTATTAGCTCCTCACCATCAATACTCTGAGAGTGAGAGATTTTATAATTAGGAAATTTTTCAAATAACAAGGTGATTATTACTGATATATACAATAAAGAGTTAGTGAGTTAATAATAATACTGTACATTATGCTCCTGTGTGGTTGTAAAAGATGGTATTGCATTGAGCCCATTGGTGGTAGTGATGCAGTGGAGAGACAAACATTTAAAAGTAATTAATTGTAACTTGGGAGAGTGGTCTATGTGGATAACAGAGAGATAGTTAGTAGGTTGGGAGTGGGTAGTGAAGAATTTAATAATATTTTAATATTTCTTGAAAGTCTGATTCTCGAAGTTCTCTGCATGGATTACCAACCAATTCCTATCAACTTAATATAAGAAATTAAAAACTGGATTGTTGTAACTGCCACGAGAGATCATATAGCCGTTGGATTCGTATGACTTATGTGTGAGTCTGTGGAGGAAAGTTGCTTTAATTTTTAATAATTTGACATTAATTCATTTATGTAATAATTACCGAGTTCAAAAGCTAAAACTAAATATACTTTTCACAACTTCAATCGTTATTATAATAATTATACAAAATGTTTATTTTAAAGTGTTTGCAACTTGCTTCCCTCGCGCGCACTGACCATTTGTCAGATGCTGATGATCTCGAGATGGCACTGCAACCAGTTGATGTAGTTACAATTCGGCGCCCTAGTGGACACATTATTACACATATACATTTGTATCTCTCTCTCTCCATCACTCCCTATCCATATACATTGCTATAAGTCTAAGCTAGAAGATTACAGGAGGTGGAGTAGTTGAATGTGGCTTGTTCAACATACAAAACTCCGAGGATGAAGGATTGGTAAGGTTACAGTATATATTTAAAAATACCATTATAATCCTAAGAAAATATAATATATGAGTATATGTCTAATAGGGGGTGGGGAGAACAACAATATGAAAGACAAAAAAAATAAAAATAGCATTTTTGTAATATATTTATTTTACTGATAAAAAATATGTATAAAACAAATTCAAAATAAGTGTTTATAATTCATTAAAAATTATAAATGAAAATAACTTCAAATGCTTTTATGTTTTAAATATTTAGTTAAAAAGATTAAAAAAACATTGTGTTATAAAAATACAGTGGATTTTAGTACAGTGCATTTTATTCTGTTAAAAAAAAAAAACACAATTTGAAAAAAAAAAAAAATTCGAATAAATCCCAACCATAATTAATAAAAAAAAGATTTATGCTATTACAATTGATTTTATGTATGAATTACTATTTATTTATTTATATTTTGGTTATTCAAAATTTTTTTTTATTCATTCTACTATTTTAGTAATTATAAATAATATTACAGCATTTATTTGAAAATTGCTAACTTCATTTTTTTCTTTCTCATATGTCATAGCATCGGCCTGGACGCGAACCCACAACCGTCTGCAAACAACTACTTGCTTGCAAGGCGGATGCGATGACCTCTCGGCTAACAACGCTAACTTCATTTTGTTCACAATTATTTCAGAAATATTACTTGATAAACTTCCTTTAAATATTATTTAAAACTTTTAATGATTTAATATTAATACAACTTAGGAAACAAAACAAAACGAGATAAAGCTAACATCAGCATTTCTATTTCTTTTTCTTTTGAAAACTGATTGCCAAACAAATACTTAGTAAAAAATATAAATACTGTAACACATAAACTCAAAAACAATTAAATAATCAATATATAATTACTAGCAATATCCCAAAACTATTTAAAACTGTACACAACTTAAAAGTTTTGTAGTATTAATATGCATAAAAAAATAATATGCAATAGGAAATTAATTACATATATGAAATAAGTGGCTGCAGAAAGGAGTTTGCTATTAACTGAAAGGAGATCCTTTGATTCCTCTTGGAGGCCTTAAAGGAACCGAACAGGGCAAATTCCTAATGTCCACTCCATACGTTCTTGTCATTGCAGCTGTTATTACTATATGTTTATTCATATAGTATACGAACATGGATGGGCTGCTCACCAACACGCATTAGCCAGCGTGGTGAGTTTATTGGATTTTTACCTCTGAGTTTAAGATCAAGAAACACCATGGTCTTTCTTCTCAGTGCCTGATAAGGCAGAATGAATGTTTGTGTAAATGATAAAGATTTTTCCCAATTATACAATTATGACAGACAAAAATAAAGCATGGCCCTTAATCCCAGGAGGCTGTAAAGTCACCAACCAAGGCAGTGGTTGGTGGCCGAAGGCGGAGGGTGCTAAGAATATCCTGGAGGCGGACCCAGGCTGCCATTTGATGACGACTTTTTATTTAGGTACTTACAACTGCAGATCACTTTCAAGTGAAGGAAGATTGCAAGAATTAGAAGAAGAACTCTCTTATATTAAATGGGATATTATTGGACTTTGTGAAGTTAGAAGAAAAGGTGAAGAGACAATTGATTTAAAAAGTGGACATATGCTCTATTATAAAGGCACAAATATTGGAAATACAAGTGGAGTAGGATTCATTATAAATAAAAAGTGGAAGAACAATATTGTGGAGATTGATGGTGTATCAGACAGAGTGGCAAGATTAGTTATACAACTTAATAGCAGATATCAAATGCAGATAATTCAGGTTTATGCCCCAACAAGTTCTCACAGTGATGAAGTAGTAGAAGATTTTTATATGGATGTACAAAAGGCTTTTGATCAGAGTAAACCACATTTTAAAATTGTTATGGGAGATTTTAATGCTAGAATTGGTAAACAAATGAAAGATGAAAGTGTTGTAGGTAATTTTGGTTATGGTAATAGAAATGAGAGAGGACATAGACTTGTGGAGTTTGCAGAGAAGGAAAAACTTTATATTAGGAATTCTTTTTTTGAGAAAAATGTTGGAAGGAAATGGACATGGAAGCATCTAAATGAAGGTACAGCAGAATTGGATTATATTTTGACTAACAGGAAATACATATTTCAAGATTGTAATGTTCTTAATAAATTTAACACAGGAAGTGATCATCGATTAGTAAGGGGTAAGATACATGTTAATGTAAAACTAAAGAGACAAAAATTATTAAGAAAAACTATATTTACAGTTGATATTCCTAATCTTCAGAAAAATTCTAATGAATTTAAATTAGAACTTACAAATCGGTTTCAAGTATTAGTAGATTTTGAACATGATTCAGATTTGAATGAAATTAATATGAAAATAACTGATACACTTTTAAAAACTGCAACAAAGATAGCTGGTAGAAAAAAGCAGCAATTGACTAATAAAATTTCTACTGAGACTAGAGAACTTATGAAGAAAAGAAGGAATATGAAGATATGCAAGAATGATGCATTAAAAAGAATTGAATATCTCGAATTTTGTAAAATGGTACGGAAAAGAGTTGAAAATGATATAAGAAAGTATAACTGTGAACTAGCAAGAAAAGCTGTAGAAGAAAATAAAAGTCTTAAGAATGTAAAACAACATTTTGGTATTGGTAGGAAATTTATATCTGCAATAAGGAAAAAAAGATGGAATTATTACTAAAAAGAGGGATGACATTATGAAATTGGTAGAAGATTTTTATCAAGAATTATATAGTAATAAAGAACAAGTACCTCCTATATCTATTACATCTTCCGAATTGCCCAGAATTTTAAATGAAGAAGTGAGAAATGCAATTAAATGTATGAAAAAAGGAAAGGCTCCAGGTAATGATGGAATTATAATTGATATATTAAAAGAAGCACGTGAAGAAACAGAAAAAATATTAGCAAAGTTATATACCAAATGTCTAAATGATAAAGATGTACCGGATGATTGGAAGAATGCAGTAATAATATTGATATTTAAAAAAGGTGATAAAGAAGATATTAGAAATTACAGACCTATCAGCCTTTTATCAGTTTTATATACAATTTTTACCAAGATAATTACAACTCGTCTACAGAGAACCTTGGATTTTCACCAACCAAGAGAACAAGCTGGATTTAAAAGTGGTTTTAGTACAGTAGATCATATTCAAGTATTGAGAGAAGTTATAGAAAGGACAAATGAATATGAGTTGTCATTATGTTTTGGATTTGTAGATTATGAAAAGGCATTTGATTCTATAAACATTTCTTCAGTGATTAAAGCATTGGATCATCAAGGTATAGATCCAGGATATTGTCATATTTTAAAGAATATTTATAAAAATGCAACAGCAACAATTAGATTACATAATGATACTGGGAAAGACAACATTGAGAAAGGTGTAAGACAAGGTGACTCCATATCTCCAAAACTTTTTACAGCAGTGCTACAAGAAGTATTTTGTGGATTAAAATGGGAAACTAAAGGAGTGAAAGTAAATGGAGATTATTTAAGTCATTTAGATTTCGCAGATGATGTAGTTTTTTTTGCAAATAATGCTTCCAAGCTGCAGGAAATGTTGCAGGAGTTATCAGATGAAAGTAGGAAAGTAGGACTATAGATAAATGTTAAAAAGACTAAAGTAATGTTTAATCGATTTGCTCAAAATATGAAAATAAAGATTGATTATGATGAATTAGAAGAAGTTAAGACTTACAAATACCTTGGTCAGATTATTAATACAGATGGAAACATAATAGAGGAAATTAATCATAGAATTAAACTTGGTTGGAGTGCTTTTGGTAGAAATAACTTGATATTAAAAGGAAATATGCCTATGTGTTTGAAAAGAAAGGTTTTTAACAAATGTGTTTTACCAGTTCTTACTTATGGATCTGAGACTTGGACACTTAATAGAAGATCAATACAGAGACTTCAGACCACTCAAAGAAGTATGGAGAGATGTATGTTGGGAGTAACAAGAAGAGATCAAAAACGCAATGTATGGGTAAGAGAACAAACAGATGTTACTGACATCATTGAAAAAATTAAAAGATTGAAGTGGAGTTGGGCTGGACATATTGCTAGAAGAGATGATAATAGATGGACAATTGAAATTTTAAACTGGATTCCAAGAGATTGTAAAAGACCCAGAAGGAGACCACATGTAAGATGGATGGATGAAATAAGAAAATGTGTAGGGGTGATGTGGAGAAGAGAAGCTAAAGATCGGAGAAGATGGATTAAACTTGGAGAGACCTTCATCCTGCAGTGGATTGATAATGGTTGATAATGATGATGATGAAATAAGTATAGAGGATTTGAACTCAGATTTTCAAGCACCCTTCAACTATCCACACTATCTCATACAACTGATACACATGACCACACACATGTAGAAAAGATTAATAATCACCAATATACGTATTTCATGCTAAACCAGCACTCATCAGTTGGTCCAGACTATCATCTCTCACACATATATATAATCAATGCTCAGTTTATATTAAGATAGCAAATCTTCATACTTTAATGGACAGGCTTCAATCCACTGCAACCTCCAACTTTTCAGCCATCCATATCATTGAAAATCTGATGATGAAAACTCAAATTCCATGCTGATGCTAATATTATTGCCATGCCCATGTTGACCTGAAGTCACTCTGACCCCTCATGTATGGAGGTTGCAGTGGATTGAAGCCTGTCCATTAAAGTATGAAGATTTGCTATATTAATATAAACTGAGCATTGATTATATATATGTGTGAGAGATGATAGTCTGGACCAACTGATGAGTGCTGGTTTAGCATGAAATACATATATTGGTGATTATTAATCTTTTCTACATGTGTGTGGTCATGTGTATCAGTTGTATGAGATAGTGTGGATAGTTGAAGGGTGCTTGAAAATCTGAATTCAAATCCTTTATACTTACAATTAAGCTCCCAGGTTTGTGAAGAGTGCCTGGTTTCAAATATGTACATATTAAGCTTTTATCCTGTCCATCCCTCTTATATGTATTTAGTGGATGCTATCCTATACATGAGGGGTCAGAGTGACTTCAGGTCAACATGAACATGGCAATAATATTAGCATCAGCATGAAATTTAAGTTTTCATCATCAGATTTTCAATGATATGGATGGCTGAAAAGTTGGAGGTTGCAGTGGATTGAAGCCTGTCCATTGAAGTATGAAGATTTGTTATCTTAATATAAACTGAGCATTGATTATATATATGTGTGAGAGATGATAGTCTGGACCAACTGATGAATGCTGGTTTAGCATGAAATACGTATATTGGTGATTATTAATCTTTTCTACATGTGTGTGGTCATGTGTATCAGTTGTATAAGATAGTGTGGATAGTTGAAGGGTGCTTGAAAATCTGAGTTCAAATCCTCTATACTTACAATTAAGCTCCCAGGTTTGTGAAGAGTGCCTGGTTTCAAATATTTATATATGAAATAAAAAGAAATGCATGATATATTAGTGATAACAAAGCAGTAGTGTTAAATCTTTTTTGATTTGTTAGGACCTTTTTTAATAAATAAATAAAAAGTTAATTATGTACATATTTACAGAGTGAGTAAATTTATAAGTAGGTACACTTTTTTCTTTTAAATAATTAATATCATATGAAATTAACTTTTCTTTCATCCTATGCAATGTGGATAACACAATAGATTTAATATATGTTTTCAGAGTGATAATTCTTCATATTCAGGAAAATTATTAAATAGACTTGGATGCTAAATATATATATATAATTGTACAAATAAAAAACCACTCACTATATAAAAATTAGGAATATATTATTTATACAAGTGATAAACCTTCTTAAAAACTGCAACAGACAGTTAAGAAATCATATGCAGCTAATATTCTCACAATGATTTATTCTGAATTATTTAAAGATTTTAATATAACAAATAAATTGAAGTTAAGTGATTCTCAAACATCAAAGTAATAGATAGAGCAAAACAATTTCATTCAAAGGATCAAACTGAGATTTTTTTATGGTCAGTTTAAATTGATACAGAGATTTTTAGCTCTTAGATTTTCTATTGCCACCACTAACTAAAACAGTTCAGGTTAATTTTGATATTAGCATGCTTTTGCTTATCATAAGCAGCAATTTAAGAATGAATATAGTAATTGATACTTTGCAATGCTTCTCAGGGAGAATGTATCACTGTAACCAAAAAATTGAGGGGGGGGTCAATCACTTTTCTTTTGAGTATTGTATTTCTGCATCTTGCAGGTTACATCATTTCCAATATATGAATAAGAATACAAACATTAGTAGGGCTGAAATTTTTAAGGCTTTGGGTAAAAAATTGTTCAGGTTGATGCAGATGGTAGGAATAATAGATTTATAAGTGATTATTACTGGCATGTATTAATTTATTTTGCTATAACCATCTTGTTAGTGAACTCATTTCAAAGCAATTTCAGTTTGTGGGATCATTAAAAGTATATAGTAGCCAACCTAGAAGTCAGACTTACATAGTTAATCAAGCAAGTGTACTCAGATTCAAAATCTTAATGTGTATTAATATTTCAAACTATTAACATAAATAGCATAATATTGAGTATAAGAAGCTGTTAGATAACTATAGGACAAATAGTATTCTCATTGGACAAAGACTAATATAGAGACTACTATAAGTAACTGTTTCACACTACTAACTGTTTTCCACCAACTATCATTATCAAATGCAAATTGTGTGTAAGTTAAATGAGTTGTAGATTATTTCATTTTAGCATAAAAGAAAAATAACTTAATAAAGATTTGAATCCAATTTTTGGTTTATTAGTAATAATAAATATTTTTTTTATATTACAAAAATTATTTCATGTGATTAAAAATAATTAGAGTTAAAAGAATATAAAAGTATTTCAAATGATATCCCTATTCAGTATCCAATGTTTATAAATCTTTCAAAACAAAATGACTTTACCTATCTTTTCTAAATCTTCCTACACTTTCTCTACTACTATTAAGAACTTTTAATAACAGTCTTTAAAGTTTTGAAATGGAGAATATAATAGATTTTCAACTTGTGATTGGCTATAAATGACATGCATATACTCTGCAATGTCAAGCTAAGGAAACATTCTATTCAAACAGAAGTAAAAAAACAACTCTTAATCTATATTTTTATGCAACGAGACAGGTATACCCATGCCTGGTTGCTGATCTACTAGTATTATATATTCTTGGCTAGTTTCAATGCATAAAAAAATGATTTGCTTTAAAATAATCTTAAAAAAATTCAATTATATTCTATAATATGAAGACAATATAGTTATATTTGGGATTATTTTTACCATCTAATTGTATTGTTAAGTAATATTAGAAAAATCAAATTTTATCCATTCTTTTCTAAATACATTCACTTGTTAAAATAACAACACAGCACAAAAGATTTTTAATAAAATTATCCTCCTCTCTTCTAGCTAGTGTAACTAATAACAGCTAGGGTGAGAATTCAATTGATGATCTTTAAATTCAGTGAATACTGAATTTAAGATTAATGCTCTGGACAATAAACTATTCTATCAAAGAGAATTTTATATACTTATCTATGAGATCCTTGTGATTTCTAGGTTGACTTACGAGACTATTTGCCATTATTACACGAGAAGATTCTTGATTTTTTTTTTTCTGCATTGTCCAATATACTTGTAATTTCCCAAACATGCATTGTTTTATGTTTTTTAAACTTTTTTTGATGGAGCTTATAGCTTCATTAATCTATATCCTTCTATACTCATGTGGTACTTCAAAGAAGTCGTTCTAGTTTTGCAACATTTCTCATTTAGGTTTTTTAAAAGTTAAAACTTCTTTGCAATGTATTTTGGCTTTGAAAAGCTGTTTTGATATTACTTTGATTTCAGATTTTCTTTAGTTTGTCTGCCAATCCTGATATGTATGGATACGTAATAGTACATGCAAATTTTTTCTTTTGATAAAATTAGATGATGGATATAAACCAATATATTTTTGGTAAAGTTAGATGAAAGACATAAACCAATATACAATTACAAAAAAAATATCAAACCATCAGACAATTATTACGAACATTATACTATACCTTTAAAAATTATGCCTTATTCTATATTATCCAAAAGGATGTGTTTGCATATATAGTTTAATGATGCCACTATTATTACTGCCATGATAATAAATTAATTTGTATTCACAATTTCTTATTCAGACATATAAAAGCAATTTCATCCATAGTTATTTTTATAATGAGTGCCATTCTTATTAATAGTGATGATACTAAAATAATCAGCATTTAAAATTTCTCATTGATATAGACATAATCAACTTAATACACAATAGATAATTCTATAATAAAACCTCTCAATTATAATTTATATAAGAGTCTACATATAAGTCAATGAAATATTTTGAAAAGTCATTATAATGGAAATGTGTTTGAGTATATATTCGTTTGATTGCTTTTACATAAAAAAACTACTTTATTAATCTATACATGAATCAAAATGCCAACTTTTAACTACTTACAGTTTATAAGAATGAATTATCTTTTTAGTAGTGTTAATAACATAGAACATAACATGTCCTGTATCACAACACAATTTTAAAAGCATGTTAAATCAGATTTTTTAATTTATTTTCTGGAATTGCACATCATATTTATCAATTAAATAAAACTGCATCAAAATAAAGTAGAAAGTTTTCCAAATATTACATTTACCAATAAAAACTTCAACAAGAAAAAATATGCATATTAATGCATTACATGGTTCCAAACTAGAATGAGAGATAGGTTAAATAAAGAGAACAATAAGGTTTTAACATGATAACAAAAAAATAGCTATGACTTCTTTATTATATTATTACTATGGAAAAGAACTTTGTCATATTTTTTGATATTACTGTTGGTTTGAAACCTGCAATTCAGCCAAACACAACATTAGATGAACTAAAATTAATTGGTAAAAAAAAAAAAAAATACATAACACATCTAAGAGTTTAATATTCATTATTATTATTTAAGACATTCATGGTTGGTCCAAGTTTAATCAATAGCTTCTCATAATCTTCTGACAAACTTCCTTATCCACCCCCTTTAAACATGGTCTCTTTCTAGATCTTTTACTATTTTTTGGCATCACTTCAGTTATCTATTCTATTATTATATATTCTTGATGAAATATGCCCAGCCCAATTCTATTTAAGCTTATTGATAATTTCAATGATGTCAGTAATAATAGTTTGTTTTCTCATTCATGTATTTTGCTTTTAATTTCCCAACAAATATTTCTCTTTACTTTGCCCTGTAATCTGAAGTTCTGTATGTTCTTTTGTTAATTATCCATATACCAAATTGGTAAATAAATGTCAATAAAATAAATTTATTAAAAACGTTCTTTTTAAGCAAATAGACATATTTTCTTTTAAATTTTATATTAGCTGTACCTGCTTGCTCTTTGCTTGCATAGAATAAAAGAATGTAATATAATTGATAACTAAAGTATATTTAAATAATATTTGCATAACAATAATAAGCTAGTTATCAGCAACAGGTAAAAATAACTACGATAACACATTTTTATAATCATTTTAAATTACTGTTGGTAACTCATATTATTATTTAATATAAATATTCTTTAAATATATTTTAATTATCAACTACATTATATTCTTTTATTTTACCAATACTAGCAAAATCATGAGTACAGCTAATGAAATAATAATACATGACTTATCAATAGCAGTTAACAATGAGTTTCAACATTATTTATAAAAATATTACAATTTTACTTGCTGCTGATAACTCATCACCATCATCATTATCAATCCATGGCAGAACAAAGGTCTCTACAAGTTCAATCCATTTTCTCTAACCTCTAGCATGTCTTCTCCATATCACCGCCAGCACACTTTATTATTTCATCCAGCCACCTCACTGTGTCTTTTACAATCTCTTGGAATCCGTTTAACATTTCAATTGTCCATTTATTATCATCTCTTCTAGCAATATGTCCAGCCCAATTCCATTTCAGTCCTTTAATTCTTTCAACGATGTCCGTAACATCTCTTTGTTTTCTTACCCATATGTTGCATTTTTGACTTCTTGTTACTCCTAATATGCATTTCTCCGTACTTATTTGAGTAGTCTGAAGTCTCTATATTGCTCATTTATTAAGTAAATCTCAGATTTGTATGTAAGAACTGGTAAAGCACATTTACTAAAAACTGAATCAATCTTTATTTTCATCTTTTGAAAAAATCCATTGAACATTACTTTAGTCTTTTTAACATTTACTTTGAGTTCTACTTTCTTATTTTCATTTGATAACTCTTGCAGCATTTCTTGAAGCTCTAAAACATTATTTGCAAAAACAACTACATCATCTGCAAAATGTGAATGACTTAAATAATCTTCATTTACTTTTACTCCTTTAGCTTCCCATTTTAATCGACAAAAGACTTCTTGCAGCACTGCTGTAAAAAGTTTTAGAGATATGGAGCCACCCTATATTACACCCTTCTTAAGTTAACCTTCCTACTATCATTATGTAAACTAATTGTTGCTATTGCATTTTTATAAATATTCTTCAGAATATGACAATATCCCTTGATAATCCAATGCTTTAATCACTGAAAAATGCTTATAGAATCAAATGCCTTTTCATAATCTATAAATCGAAAGCATAATGGCAACTCATATTCACGGGTCCTTTCTATAACGACTCTCAATACTTATACTAAAACCACTACTCATATTCACGGGTCCTTTCTATAACGACTCTCAATACTTATACTAAAACCACTACTGTACTAAAACTACTTTCTTAAATCCAGCTTGTCCCCTTGGTTGGTTGAAATCCAATGTTCTCTGTAGACGAATTGTAATTATCTTGGTAAAAATTTTATACAAAACTGATAAAAAGCTGATAGGTCTGAAAATTCTAATATCTTCTGTATCACCTTTTTTAAATATTAATACTGCATTCTTCCAATCATCTTGTACATCTTTATCACTTAGACATTTGGTATATAACTTTGCCAAAAAAATTCTATTTCTTCACCTACTTCTTTTAAAATATTGATTATAATTCCATCATTACCAGGAGCTTTTTCTTTCTTCATAAATTTAATTACATGTCTCACTTCTTCATTTAAAATTCTGGGCAATTCAGAAGATATAATAGATGTAGGAGATGTTTGTTCTTTATTATTATATAATTCTTGATAGACCGTTTTTTACCAATTTCACTATGTCATCTCTCTTTTAATAATAGTTCCATCTTTTTTACTTATCGCAGATATGTTTCCTACCAATATCAAAATGTTGTTTTACATTGAAGAGACTTTTATCCTCTTTTACAGCTTTCCTTGCTAGCTCTCAATTATACTTTCTTATATTATTATCAACTTTTTTTTTGCACCATTTTACAAAATTTGAGATATTCAATCCTTTTTAATGAATCATTTTTGTATATCTTCATATTCCTTCTTTTCTTCATAAATTCTCTAGTCTCAATAGCAATTTTATTGATCAATTCTGAAGATTAGGAATATCAGCTGTAAATATTGTTTTTCTTAATAATTTTTGTTTCTCTAGTTTTGTATTAACATGTATCTTACATCTTACTAATCGCTGATCACTTTCTGTGTTGCATTTATTAAAAACATTACAATCTTGAAATATGTATTTTTCTGTTAGACAAAATATAATCTAATTCTGCTGTACCTTTATTTGGATGCATCCGTATCCACTTCCTTTTAACATTTTGTTCAAAAAAAGAATTCATAATATAAAGTTTTTCTTTTTCTGCAAACTCCACAAATCTATGTCTCTGTCATTTTTATTACTGTAACCAAATTTACCTACAGCACTTTCACCTTTCCTTTGTTTACCAATTCTAGCAGTTTTCCATAACAATTTTAAAATGTTGTTTACTCTAATCAAAAGCCTTTTCTACATCCATATAAAAAATCTTCTATTACTTCATCATTATGAGAATTTGAGGGACATAAACCTAAATTCTCTGCATTTGGTATCTGCTATTAAGTTGTATAACTAATTTTGCCACTGTGTCTGATACACCATCAATCTCCACAATGTTGTTCTTTCACTTTTTATTTATAATGAATCCTACTCGGACTTGCACTTCCAATATTTGTGCCTTTGTAATAAAGTGCATGTCCACTTTTTAAATCAATTGTCTCTTCAACTTTTCTTCTAACTTCACAAAGTCCAATAATGTCCCACCTAATATAAAACAGTTCTTCAAATTCTTGCAATCTTTCTTCATTTGAAAGTGACCTGCAGTTGTATGTACTTAAATAAAAAGTCATGGCTGCAGAAAGGAGTTTGCTGTTAACTGAAAAAAGAGCTTTGATTCCAAGCTTGGAGGCCTTAAAAGAACTAAACAGGACAAATTCCTAATGTCCAATCCATATGTTTTTGTCACTGCAGCTGTTATTACTATGTGATTATTTATATAGTATACAAACATGGATTGGCTGCTCACCAACACGCATTAGCCAGCATGGTGAATTTATTAGCTTTTTACTTCTGTGTTTAAGATCAAGAAACACCGTGGTCTTTCTTCTCAGTTGCCTGATAAGGCAGAATGAATATGTATGATAACTCATGAAATATTATTTCATGTAAATATTATTTAAATACATTTTCATTATCAACTACATTAAATTATTTTATTTTACTAAGTGAGAAAAGCTATATGTACAGCTAGTATATTATATGTAATAAATAATAATATAGGAATTATAAATACATGTAATTTTGTGGAAGGAAATTACTCTTCCCATATGCGCTAATAAAAATATTAAATTGACACACGCTCTTCCATCAATAAATGTTTTAAAAGCATAAATGATCTACTTATGCTTAGAGCCTATTTTTTAAATAATCTTACCCTTGGCCTTGCCAGTGAAGATAGACTGTTAGCCATTTAATATATTTAAGTATATATATATATAATAAAAACATTTACAAAGGAAAATTGTTCACTAAGTTAATCTTATTGTAAGTTAACTTTATTAAAGTTTTATAAGTATATGCCAATTTAAATTATAAATTAATTAAAGTATTTTTGCAAGTCCTGGACATAACTGAAGCCCATGTTGATACTTTAACTATATAAATGTAAACATGTGTATGGTTGAAGTAATTTTAAGTGTTTAACCCAAATATGTAGTTTTCTATTTAATAAGAAATTAGTACTAAAAAGTCAAATTGCTTAGATATAATCCTTCAGTATCTCAATTTTTAATGTTTAAATAAGCATTAATAGTAATTGGGTTTGAAATTTTAATATCAGATGTTAATGTTGAATTTGCTTACTTATAATAAAGCATTTAGTTTAAATTAATTATCAGCAATAGTAAATTCATAAGATAATATCATTAGGATTAAATAGATAAAGCTCTATTAGTTAATTTAAGACAGAAAATTGGTTAATTATTATTTAACTATATCAGGATATTTGGTACCATAATAAATTTTTCAAAAACTGACAATAATATTAGAGCAAAATGCTATACAGTGACAGAAAATAGAAAAGCTAAGGAAAAAATAAGGGTAAGAGAAGTAGTGATTAGCATTAAAAACGAAAGGAAAAAAAATTCAATATCCGAAACAGTTATTATTTTATTATCAGTTTATAATTTATAATTTATCATTAACTAAGTTTAAAATTACATCTTCATTGATAATTTTTCCATATTACTTACAAAATTGTCATTCAAACCATATATAATACTGCAATTTGATATATAATAGTAGAGTTTGGCCTGAAGATTTTTAAAGAATTATAATGATTCCAATTGCTAAAAAGAAGAAGGCTGCTAAATGTGAAGAGTATAGAACAATAAGTTTGTTATCTCATGCTTCTAAAGTTTTATTAAGGATTTTAACTCAAACGATTTATGGGAAGGTAGATTTATTATATTAGTGAAGAACAGTTTGGTTTTTGGAAAGGGAAAAGTAAAAGTGACGCTATTGGTATTATTAGGACAATTGCAGAAAGATATATTGAAAAAGATAAAGAAATTTGTATATGTTTTGTGGATTTATAATGATCAAAGGATAAGAATTAGATTTGGGAGTAATGTGATTGATGAAGTGAATATAGAAAGTGGAGTTAGGCAAAGATATAATATGTCACCTGTTTTGTTTAATATTTATTTAGAAGACATGCTAAATAGTTATTTGGCCTGTGGAGGAAATATTAGAGGGAGAGTAATAAAGTGTATAAGATTTGCAGATGATATGGCTCTTATTGCTGAGGAGAAAAAGAGTCTTCAGAATATGTTGAATATATATTAGAAGGATATATGGCATATGGAATGAAGATTAATATTGAAAAGACAAAGTATTTATGAATAGGGAGAGATGCATAAAGACAGCAAATTGGAATCTATGATGACATAGTTCATCAGATGAAGGGATTTAGATATTTGGGTAGTTGGTTGAGTGATGATGAAAAAAGTGAAGATGCAAAAAGATATTCGTGAAGAGAAAGATATTTTGTGGACCTTTGGAAAGAGAATTAAGGAAGAGATTAATTAAATGTTATGTGTATGAGTGTATTAATGTATAGTTGTGAGACATGGACTTTGAGTAATGGAATTAAAAAATGATTGGAAGCCTTTGAGATGTAGACATGGAGAATAATGGAAAAAATCAGTTGATGAGTACAATAACAAATGAAGTTTTGAAAAGAGTAAATGAGGAAAGAAGATTGAGAATATCAGAGACAGAAAGAGAAACTGGATTGGACATATATTAAGAAGAAATTATAATTTAATAAAAGATATTTTGGAAGGAATGACAAGTGGAAATAAAAAGAACAGATGGAAGAGATTGACATTATTGGATGATATAAGAGATGGGAAGACTTATGTGGATTTGAAGAAATGGGCAAGGAAGAGAATGGAATGAATGAATTGATATTGTGACTACTCCCTGGACCTGTCTATTGCAGAGAATACTATTAATTGATTGATTGATCTGAGATTATCCATAACTTCACAATTTACAAAACTAGTAGCATAAGAATTCATTTTTATCTTGTAACCCCAAAAGTTAAAAAATCTCAAGGTGCCTATAAAAAAAGAATCATCCTAATAAAAGATACAAAATGAATTATTTCCAGAAAGTGGATATGCATTTATAATAATAGCAATTGATTTCTTGTCTATCCAAAACTAGAAAATGAAAGCTACTATCTTTATCAATGATAAAATAAATATCTTCATTTTATATTGTTTGTGTGCACCAGTGATCTATAATAAAAGTACTTTATGAGATCCTCGTCAACATCTTAGTTATATAGTTGTTTAAGCTAATAATTTCAAAATCATTATATTTCACTGAATTAGATATTTTTCTAAAAGTAATTCTTACAGTTGAAAGTAAAGTTACTAGCCATTCTCTTGAGTCACAAACTGCAGTACATTACAATATAAATCAATTTTCTCAATCATATGCACTTTACTAGTTTTTTTTAAAGTTCATTATTTTTGTCTTATATATTACCTATACAATCTTCTTATTTTTTCAGTGAATGTGTAAGATATATATATATATATTTACTAATAATTTCAAATTTCTATCTTTAATTATTTCTTCATTCCTTAAACTCATCTTTTTTTTTTTCAAAATGGTTTATTACTTTATAAATTAAATTAAACTATTTTATAAAATTTTGCAAACTACACTGTTAACTACCCTGGATAAATAATGTACAAGATTGGTCTTCATTGTTTGTGCCATTTTTGATACTATATACATAGCAACATTAATAGATTATGTATTTATTTGGTGTTCAATTTAAATGTTTATTTGAAGGGAAGGTTGTTTTAAAAGATTACTTAAATAAACTTTTTGTACATTCTATAGAAGAAAAGTTATTTTTAAAAATAAAATGGTTTTACTATTTTTTTTATTTTAAAAAAGACAATAATTATTTGAATATTTTAAATTTAAACTTTCTTTGTAAAATGGTAACAAAAAATCCAAGTCATATTAAAACTTAATTTATCATGTGAGAATATACTTAAAAGAAAATCAAAAATAACAATTTTCATTACTCAAATGTTTATTTGAAGGCAGAATTGTTTTAAAATATTACTTAATCATTTCCCTGCCCTGCCCACAAATTGTAGTTTTCTATCTTCAAATTAATGATTGTCAGCTTCAACTTATAACATAAAAACCATACACATTATGCATGCACACTTTATGTCATTGATTCAGTCTCCATTTTCCCTTCAGATAATGTAATTTTCATTTTTCTATGTAAAAATGATTTTATGAAGATGTTTCCAAATAGCACTTTTTTTTTGTTATTCTTATAGTTTAATATTTACTGAGAAATTTACAGTGGAGTATAATGGATTATTCAACTAATTAAAGCATTGACTGTGATTTCTCCTTGTAGGACTGACAGATTAAGCTTCTAATCATAATTTTTTGCTAGTGGTTTCTTAAAAATAATAGTAATTATGTCTAAAAAAAAAAAAAAAGAATTAACAAACTGCTATGTATTAATATGTGTATTTAAATAATAAATATATAAACTCAAGGAAATATATATATATAAGTATTGTATATATATATATTACACAAGCAAATTAAATGTGTAATGTAAATTTATATATAGGTATAAATTATATGAATTACGCCAGCAATTATATATATATGTAGTGCAGACATAAATCTTTTAATTCATTTATTTTTAAATGTGATGGAAAATTCCACTTGAATTATAATTTAATTTTATTAAATGTTAAAGTGGTGGAATTTTCCAGTTATTTTTTGCTTTGCGTTTCTAACTAACAAAATGCTAGAGTAAGTAGAGGCGGGGTATTTTTTCCTTAGTTATATAAAAAATAACTATTACATTTATTAAGAGAGATTATCTTGATTTCTTTCAGCTTGCAGAATAAGGTCAAATGGCAAACAGAAAAATCATTTATGAGGGGAGATTTGCGCCCTGAAGGTCCAAAGCAAATAAAAGGATTTTATTGTATAGGCTGCCCTGGTTTAAATTTTTATCTGGCTCAGTTGGTTAGAGCGCTACCTTAAAATTCAATAATCAAGAATCTAAGGACTCAGGTTTGAATCCCATGCTAGTACTGTCACTAATCAGGCCAACAACACCTGAAGAGGGGAGAATAATACCTTTCGAAACATTGTGCATATACTAACCTGTTTAATGTGCTATTACTAACAGTTCAATGTATTTGGAATATTTAAATAAAATTAATTTTTTCTAAAGACATTTAATACACATATTAGATGATGGAAATAGTCCAATATAAAAGTACAACTAGAACATCATCATCACAAACCTTCAGGAAAACATGAGAATTAAATAAGGTTATGTAAAAAAATATTTTGGAGAATATTTTTCATTTCGCTCATTAGTAGAAAAAAAATGTTAATTAAAGCTTTATGTGTATGCTAATGTTACTCTTCTTGTTTTTAATTTAAATGATAAGCATGCATTGTATCTTAATTTATTTCTGTTCTATCTTTTAAGAACTTATTGTAACGGGATATATCTACGTTACATTTAAATTTTGATACTTAAATTTTTTTTTGTAGATATCTAATAATGAATTAAATGCACAGACATTCAAAATGCACAAATACTGAGTAATTAATTTATTAATAAGTTTCATTTAAATATTGAAATAAAATAAGCTTAAAAAATTATAGAATCGAAGCAAAGATTCTAATCTTTAAATAAATATAATAAAAACCTTTTACTCTTAAAAATAACGAAGATAGTTTTTAACAAAAATAAAATTACAAACAGTCCTTGGGGCAAAATGATCATTAAAAAGATTACTACGAAATAGATAAGAGTCAAGAGATAAAAACAAAAGACTTGCTTTTCCCGCCCAAGAGATATACCCAGACCACAGTGGAAAAATCTACTTAGCCACAAAACCAATGAACCAATGAAATACATATATGAAATATGTCAGATAGATCCATGCATTCCTAGATAAGATGCTTCAGTACTATAAAAGAAAAAATTCAAAAGAAATAATTATTTTAGAAGATTAGAAGTTTTGAATTTGTTTGTCGTTGCTGGCAAGTAAAAAATTTAAAAAGTTATTGTTGCCGTTACCAAAAATGTAATATTTAATCAAGCTTCCCTCGGACCGGCCAGCCGAAGGCAGCTTCCATCTCCATGGATTCCAGGATCGAACCACTGGAACTGTCTTCATGAAGTGTCATAAGCCTTCATAAATCGTCATCGTCCACAAGAAATGACCCTTGCGTAAATTCAGATCTTCATCGCGAAGGAATGAGCCTGGAGAAAGGAAAGTATAAATTATAAAGGATAAAAATGAACAATAAACTCTCTTTAATTTAAAATCTCTGAACTTTATTTTTTTTAAATATGGACTATAGATTTTCTCTCCTGATCAAATCTGAAATTTATTTTATAAACTTGGACATTTTAAAAGTTGTATCTAAAATTCAAATGTAATCTTTTTAAAATATGTATTATATTTTTTTATTTATGGTTAGTATAAGATCTGTTTGTAATAGGGTAGGAGTTTGCAATTGCAAACAAATTTAAAGATAAAAGCGAACACATATCATTATTTGTGCATTATTAGATTTTAAAAATAGGCCAAATATATTATTTGACGTAAAAATAAGTTGAATATAAGGTGTGATTTTAAAATAAGTTAAATACCCTAAACAAAAAAAAATTTTTTTTAATAAATTAAATTATTAATTGACTTAAATTTAAGTTGGGTGCAGATGGCTGCTTAGACTCGTTTAAGTATATGTTAGTTTAAGGAGGTTTTGATTTCAGACTATTTGTTTGTGGTTGTGTCTATATTAGTGGAGGGATATATAATGTTTATATCAATGGAATGTGAAGGTGTTTAGCATACAGAGCAACGTGCCCAACTGAATGCATGACCCAAAAGTGTAGTCATTGCATTGCAATGTACACAGATGTATTTCCTGCGACACTGATTCCCTTTAGGTCAATGGATAGGGAATATAAATCGGCAAAAGTACCGCTCTCCCTCCATACATAAGCTGTATCCTTGATATTTTACATACATGATTCCTTCGCCAGACAGATGCACATTCGTGTACTGGGCAAGGATCATGTCCTTTAAATAATATCACGCTCCAGATACACATTCCTGAGAGTGTGGTTTTATGCTAACATCTTCATATTGCATTGATTGTGTCTATATATCGAGAAGTGAGCGTTGGTTTGACTCCGAGCTTGTAGCCTGGAATCAAAGGTTTCGAAAATCTTAAGTGTGTAGTCTAGGTAACATTCTAAGATTAAAATTAAAGTAAAAAATAAATAAATAAATAAATAATAATAGTGAAACATAAAGATTTTTTTTTTTAGTAATTTATTTTTGTTATATATACGTAAATAAATTTTTTGTGTTATTAATACTGGCAGTGATCTAGTTTATTTTTTTAAATCTTTATTAAAAGTATAGTTTAATAAATATGTTTAAACCTCTGCTATTCCATGAGCTAGTGACAAGGGCTAACGATCAATAAAATAAAGGTTGGATCTTTAATTTGCGTATCTGCCTAATATATAAAATTTTCCAGGTTAGAATGGCCTGGTGACACCCTGTATGGCAGATATGGTAAGACTCCACCTCTACCCCGACCGTTATTTTATATTCTTGTAAATATAATGAATAAAACTGTATCAAGCATTTTAAAAAATATTCATCTTACTTTTGCCATTTTTTAACTCTCAGAAATAATTTAAAATATTTAACGTCTGTTTTTTTTTGTGACATAATGGCCATGACAATAAAATAAAAAACCATATGTTTTTGTCACTGCAGAAAAGACACAGCAAACTGGTACAGTTGGTAACAGGATTCGAACTACATAAATGCCAAAGTGGTACAGTTATCTACAGGATTGAAAATGGATTCAGACCCTGGAATCAGCAACATGGTAGTGAAGAGTCTAAGCTATAAGTAATAAACTAGTGTAGTTTGAGAGATTGTGTAATAGTCACAAAAAATTTTAAATTTTTAAAAAAATAAAGCTAGCAAAATTAAAATATCACAAGCTATTATTACGATTTTGATATCAAAGAACCAGTTAGCTGGCCTCTCTTCCTGCAACATGTAGAGAAGTACTTCTTGTGAACAAAGTTGAGGAAAGTAAAACTAAAATTGTGACATCATTTTATTCGCAGGCTAAAGAGTAATTGAAATTATTAACCGTATATGTACTGTAATATATTTTAATGGATATTTTAGATGGAAATATTTAATGTATGGTTTTATCTATTTATAATTACTTAATTAGAAAGCACATCAGCTAAATCAGTAACTAATGAAAGCAAACTGCCCCAGGTCAAAAATTAAAGTAAAACTACCCTGACAGTTTTACTTTAACTTTTGGCCTATAGCAATTGGTTTTTATTAGCTACTGTTCTACATAAACTGCTTTCTAATTAAGTAATTATAAATGCATAACTTCACACATTAAATATTTTCATTTAAAACTTTCATTAAAAATATTATATTACAATACATTATCTACATGGAAGGGTTTATTATAAGTAAGAAAATTGAAAATTTGCTACACCTTGATTTCTTACACCTATAAATGTAAACTATAGTGCTTTATTTTTTATATTTGACATTCAAAAGTGGATTCTCCTTTTGAATGCAATCAGCCTGACAGTTTTACTTAACTTTTGGCTGAGGTATGCTTTCTAATTAAGTACTAGAGAGAGATAAATAAATAAACAGATCATTTGTAATAAAAGCACTAAATTTAATTTTATGATTAATTTAAATTAACACACTTTCATCTATGATAACAATATGATTAGTATTTATAGTTATTAACTTCTAATTCTACTACTGATAATACTTTGTTTTTTTGAAAAGACATCGAACATTTATATTTAGTTCAACTTTCCTGTTTTCATCTGATCGCTTTTGCAACTCTTCTTGAAGTTCTGAAGCATTATTTATGAAAACAGACAGATCATAAGTAATTTCCATTTATTTTAAATCCTTTAGGTTCCCATTTCTATCTATAAATGAATACTTCTCATAAAACTCATAATTTTTTTTTAAAAAGAATCACCATGCAATACTCCCTTATTGATGTTAATGTTAGTATCATTATATAATCTAATGACTGTTGTGTTAATGTGATAAATATTTTTAAGACTAGACAACATCTTGAAATTATTTTTAAAAAAAAATAATTTACCTTGTTTTAAAAATCAGTATGTAACTAATAATAATAATAATTATTATTATTATTATTGTTGTTGTTGTTGTTATTATTATTATTACTACTACTACTATTACTATTATTACTACTACTACTACTACTATTACTATTACTACTACTACTACTACTACTACTACTACTATTATTATTATTATTATTAACAATATTATTACATGAAAACATTTAAGATTTTCGTTAATAATTTATGTTGACTTAAAAAATAATAATTAAATTATATAATTATAATAGTAAGGAATACAACCCATTCTTAGTATATATATATAAAGATATATTTGTTATTTTAAACAGCAGAAAGAAAACACTCAAAACTGCACTTGCCAACTATGGAATGGTAAAATATTTTTTATTTTCCTATTATTATATAAAGCTAGTTAATGGTTTTGTTAAAAAAAAATAAAAATAGCTAAAACAATTTTCTTTATGAAGTATTATAATAAAGAATGTAAATGATATTAATAAAACAATGTTATGTATATGCCATCCAATAACTTAATATATATAGTATGTGCCCAGATTAAAGCTGTATATCACAGTATCAAAAAAAATAATGAAGTTTTTTGATCTTGTTTAATTTCATTTCACATGATCTACAGATAATAGAGGTGTTGAAGTATTAATGTTAACCAGGTAACTATGGCAACTATAATATTTAAATAACATTCTTATTTATTATTACTATTAGCATCAAATCACAAATTGGTTATGAACAATTTAGGAAAAATATAAATAAGTGAATAGCTAAATAAATATTAGAAAATAATTAAGTGAATCATAAAAAGATCATTTGAATAAAATCATTATTATTACTTATTATGTGTCCATTTTCTTATTGTATTTAGAATAACAGTTTACTTATTAATTATTAACACCATTACATATTTCATATTTAATTATGTTTGTTTATTAATTATTTAATTGAAATATATTATTAAAAATACATGTAAATATATATATAAATTTTCATTAAAAGATGTTTCATTCCAATATCAGCATTTCAAGCTAATTGAGTATGCGCCTTTTTGAGAGTGTTAAATAAATGAATAATAGTAATTTAAAGTGAGAATCTACTCATGCTCTCTTCAACAGTTCTTCAGATTTGCTCATATAAAAGAATTTGAGTCATAGTAATAAGAGGGATTCTTTTGGGATTCTTTTTATTCCTGCATAAATACTATATCTTGGATTGAAGAGGAAAGTATTCATTTATTTAACACTCTCAAAAAGGCATGTGCTCAATTAGCTTGAAAGGCTGATATTGGAATGAAATATAATTGCAAGCACGGCGCTAGATAAAATATTTGCTTATTAAAAGATTTTGAAAATGTAATATGAATTCTTTATTTTTGGTTAAAAATAAAAAATAATATTGAAATAGTAAAATAGGATTTTATTTCTACTGCATCCGATATTTGAAAGTCTTCATTTCACTTATTAATTGGAGGCAAATTTTATTAAACAATTTCTTATATCAATGAGTTATCTTTGGATGATATTAAACAGTTGTCTCGGTAACATGATCATCAGCAAAGGCATGTTATAAACAGAACTGAAACAATGCAATTTGAGTTATAAATTTTATCGTTGTTTAGAATGGAGCTTCACCTTCCTTATAAAAAAAAATTATCGATTTTATTTTTAAAAGTGGTTAATTTCTCTCAGACCCTGGAAGGATAAAAATTTACCTGTCTGCCCATTAAATTGGGGCAGTTTGTTGATGAAAGACCAGAGGAAACAGCAAAATGTAATAAAAAATCCATCAAAATGCATTGTATTGCAAATCAGCTATAAAAAATATTCCGTTGTTAAAATCTAGGACTTCATCTATTTATAAGTGATGAATACTAACTCCATGATGTATATATAGATGCATATTTCTGATCAATAAATTTCATAAGATCAATTAACTCAACTTATTATATTAAGCAATCAAAATTTCATTTTCTTAACTTGGAAAAATGCAACCATGTATTACTCATTTGGAAGTAACTGAATTTTATCAATGAAAAAATTCTTTTTATATATTATTATCAATAAAAATATGAAAATAAAGCCAGTGATGTATAGTTTTGCATCGCCCAAGTATTCGTTATTTTACGAAGTTGGATATATTGGAATTTAAAAGCAAAAGTAATTGAATTCAAATTGTCAATCATTATCATTCATGCTTGTCTTCTCTACTTGAGGGAAAATCATTTCTATGCATTGGGATCAGAAACAAGGAACCAGAAGCAACGATGGACCAGTGGGTAAAAAGGAAGAGTGATATAGTTCACTCATGGTATATCTCTGTATAGACATTTTTTGTTTTAAAAAATGTGTATGTTTTTGTGAATATTTTATTTTAAAAGATAGGATCAAATATATATATAGATTATTCTATGATTAACCATTCATATAATTAAAGGTCAGAGAGATTCATTTTTTGTTATTATTTAAACTCTTATCTGATGATATAGATTTATTTATAACCCCGATGTTTTCAAATATTTAATTTTCTTTTTATTCAGGACTTAACATGTGGATATTCATATAGAGAAGGAGTTAAATACAATGGACTTTTATTTTGGTTTAATTATTTAAAAACTACCTAAATGAATAAATGAAAATCTATTTTTATTTGATCACATTTTTTTATTGTATATCCTATTTAAAGTCTAGATATTCGGAATCCCTCCATCAGATTACATATAGTATTATTGTCATATAACACATTTTTGAGTTTCATACGTATACTTATTTATTGCTTGCTATTGATTTTTATAAAATGATAGATTTCCAAATTAATTAGATATATTCAAAACAAATCGCATTTGTAGTTTTTCTTAACTGGTTATGATTGTAATCTATTACATATATCATTTGTTTTGTTTGTTTATATATATCATTAATTTTTAATTATAAACCAATAAATTTAGAAGTGGTTAAAAATTTGGTGAATCTAATTATTTTTCTTTATAATTTTTGATACTCGAATTTTGATCTAAGATCCAACCAATATCTGTGAGATATGGTTATGCACACATAATTATATTTTCTTTTTATATTACTGTTATTATTAAGTCCGATTAGATATAAATTTTATATTTGACACTATATTGAAATATTACTGTTAGAAATAATTTACTTAGATTATAGTTGATTATTAAAGGCTTAGCTGGTTTGGTTACAAAGATCGTAATAGATTTTATTCTATCATTAGTCAGAATGATTTGCCTTAATTATCTTTTAAACTTCTTTGAGGTGGATCGTAAATTTTAAGAAATTATTATAATTTAATATATATATTTGGCTGGGACAACTGCCAATAATCCATTTTCTATAATCAATTGACTGGAGTTTTAAAGAGATGAATATCAGAGATAGTAATTCCATAAATATCCAATACAAACTTACTGGATATCTGATATAATGATATGATTAGATATTATAAATGCAAAGTATCTAATGGGTCTGTTGTCATATGTTCTTGTCAGTCATTTTATTTTGAAGTATATAACTTAGGCAATGGTTGTATATTGATATAAATTAGAGTATAGATATTATTTTTAACATTGTTATATATAGAGCTCACAAAATAAGCTCTTAACAAGCTTTGCAGAATATCCCCAATCCCAGACTGGTTTCTGCTATTGGCATCATCAGTGAGGTGCCAGGATATTCAAGCATTAGATTAAAAATACCAGGACAAGCCCAGCACTTTATCTAATATATAACTATTAAGTAGAAAATCTGAAATTTTCAGACATCCATGTCTTCCAATACAGCTATCTAACTTAAATAGCCATATAGCTTTAGCAATATAAAATTGCCAAAGCCTTAATAGCAAAAAATAAAATTACAAAAAAAAAGTCAGATGTCACAAGATCTAATTTAATAAGCTTGTATTTACAAATGTTATATATAGAGCTAAAAAAATAAGCTCTTAACAAGTTTGTAGAATATCCTCAATTCCAGACCGGTTTCTGCTATTGGCGTCATCAGTGAGGTGGCAGGATATTCAAGCATTAGATTAAAAATACCAAGACAAGCCCAGCACTTTATCTAATGTATAACTATTAAGTAGAAAATCTGAAATTTTCAAACATCCATATGTCTTCCAATCCAACTATCTAACTTAAATAGCCACATGGGACTGAACTAAGTTCAGATATACCATAGCTTTATCAAAATAATCTAATACTTGAATATCCCGGCAACTCACTGATGATGCCAATAGCAGAAACCAGTCTGGGATTGAGGATATTCTGCAAAACTTGTTAAGAGCTTATTTTGTGAGCTCTATATATAACATTTGTAAATACAAGCTTATTAAATTATCTAACTTGATTTTTTTGTAATTTTATTTTTTGTTATTAAGGCTTTGATGGTTTTATATTGCTAAAGCTATTAATATATGGTGTATCTGAACTTAGTTCAGTCCCATATAGCTATTTAAGTTAGATAGCTGGATTGGAAGACATAGGGATGTCTGAAAATTTCAGATTTTCTCCTTAATAGTTATGCATTAAATAAAGTGCTGAGATTATCCTGGTATTTTTAACCTAATGCTTGAACATCCTCACACCTCACTGACAATGTCAACAGCAGAAACTGGTCTGGGGTTGAGGATATTCTGCAAAGCTTGTTAAGCGCTTATTTTGCCAACTCTATATATAACATTTGTAAATACAAGCTTATTAAATTAGATCATGTGACATCTGACTTGATTTTTTTTTTTTAATTTTTTTTTTTTTTGCTATTAAGGCTTTGGCGATTTTATATTACTAAAGCTATTAATATATAATGTATCTGAACGTAGTTCAGTCCCATATGGCTATTTAAGTTAGATAGCTGGATTGGAAGAGAATATGGATGTCTGAAAATTTCAGTATACATTAGATAAAGTGCTGGACTTGTCCTGGTATTTTTAATCTAATGCTTGAATATCCTGGCACCTCAATGCCGACACCAATAGCAGAAAACGGTCTGGGTTGAGAATATTCTACAAAGCTTGCTTAGAGCTTATTTTGCAAACTCTATATATAACATTTGTAAATACAAACTTATTAAATTAGGTCATGTGACATCTGACTTTATTTGGGGGTGGGGGGTGTTTTTAACATATTAAATTAGATATAAAACTGAGAAAGGGTTTATTTTATTTAAGCATTACAAATATTATAGGTTATAAAACATTCTCAAAATTTCATTATAATTATTTAGAATCTAGTTTATTTAAATAGGGACTATCATTAAATTTTAATATAGATTTACATTTCTATAAGTAATATTAGATTAGTAAAGTATATGAGAACTTAGTTATTTATTGATTTGAATTTGGTTTCATTCGATTATAAATCAAATAAATGCCTTAGGCATACGTCATCGTTTAGGATAATGATAAATGATTTCATTACTTGTAGTTTATTTTGAGATAGTGAACAGATTTGGTGATATGTAAGGTGATGATCTGGTTTGATTTCTTTTGTTTAAATACTATCTGAATAAATTAGTTTTTAATAAAGATTGTCATTAGTATTTTACTTTAATATAGTAGACTATCTAAATAATTATGTATTGGAAATATTGTTGTTTCCTAGTGTGACCAATGATTGAGCTAGATGATTTTATACAGGTCATAACAGAATTACTATTTATTGATGCATGTTTTGCTTTGTTATAAATAATATTTAAACCATAGGGGCATATCTTCATTATCTTTTATTTCCATATTGTGTCAGTAATAAGTGATTGTCTAAAAATCGATAAGATAATTTATTTTATTTTATGACAAATGCTGACTAAACCAAGATAGAGAGATAGAGGGGTAGAAGATCCATTATTAGTGTTACAAAATAGCTACCCAATGCTGACCAATGATAATCATGTATAGGTGGCAATCGGTACCCAATGTCACGTCAACTTTAGGACTGTTATAAAATGGCTCTCTGCATTTACCCTAGATTTATATTATTATGTATGACGTCTCAATTCTGAAAGATATTACAAGTTTTTATATTCTCATCCCATATTATAATCAATATTCCATTACAAAATGGTGATCAATGATTGGGCTGTTTCATTCAGATTATATTAATCATTTCCCAGTGTCATCATTTTTATCACATTACAATATTGGAATATGTAGTTGGTGAAATTATCTACATAGATATATTAAACTCCACAACTTCAAGCAGTTCAGTTATAGTTGAGTGGACTAAGCAAGGCAAAGGATATATCTAACTCATAAAACGAATTAAATTTTGTTGACTTAAAATACATCCTATGGGTGGTAAAATCAATTTGGAATGTATAAAATGGTCTTTTTGTCTGCCATGGAAACTTACTGACTACAGATTGCATATTCCTTTCTCATAAAAGTAGAATATACATAGTGACTCTTTTACATCAAGGTCAGCCTGGAAATGTGAGGATGAATGCATTGGCCCGATCATAAACATAGTGGACAAATTTAACTGGTGATATTGAAAAGATGATTAAAAAAATTCATTAACTGTCATTAAACTGCAAAAATGCTATTTAAACAATTAGAAGACAAAGTACTATTGTCAGTTAAAATGTTACTGAAGAAGATTAATTAACAGAAGTTAACGAAACTTGCAAGTGAGAAGTAAATGTATAAATTGTGTGTGACAAGAAAACACTTAAATTGTGAACTTTAAAAAGTTTATTTGTATATAGAAATAGTATATTGACCATAAAAGACATATGAATTGCTGAATGTTCATCATTATTCAAAGGAGTATTATGTATTTGTTAATATACATGTGTGTATGTGTAAGAGACTTTTAAATCTCGAAACACATATGCAAAATTGGTAGACCCCTTAGAAGAATAATATATTTCCACTAGAGGATATTTATAGTGTATTTAATTTTATGGATTATTACATTCTTAACATTTATTACCTCGTTATTATTATTGCTGCCTGACTGGTCTTAGAGACCCTTAAAACATAGCAAAACCATAACTATAAAATAAATTCATGGTAAGCTTTTGAATATTATTTGTTAATTCAATATTTAAATCAACTATTAATACAACCCACAATGAAGCTAAATCTAATAAAGTATCAAATTCAGCAATGAAATCTAAAATTGTACTTGTATGTGATCTATAGATAGCCAAGAAAAGAAAGAAAAAACAAATTTGAGGAACGTAATGATTGGAATATCGTAAGTAAAATCTAGCTCATTTTTATAAAAACGATAACACTTCCATGAGGAAAAAGAATACTTATGTAGCCATCTGAATTTTTTATAAAAAAATCTTTTCAAAAAAAAAAAAATTACATCAAATTGAGATCTGATACTATTTTATATTTAAATGAAACATTTTATAATGAATTCAAATCTTTTTCCAAGAAGAAATCTTATGATATCTCTCATTTTAAAAAATAAATTTCAGAATAATTTCAATTTGCTCTCATTTCTAGTTAAATTTCAAACAGAATTAAAATCATTTCTTACATAAACTAAATTATTTCAAATGAAAACTAAACTTTGTCACACATTTTTGTTCCACTGCTTATAAAAGCTTTTTATTGAATTGTGTTAAATTTTGATTTACAAACATACACTGGTTATTATTTTTCATGGACAAAAAAAAAAATATATATTTTTTTTTCATTAAAAAAATTAACCAAATTATTTGACTTAAAATGGAAGCATCTGATTTATAATTGGTATGACAAGCATTTTACAAGTTATTACCAAGGGCATTTTCAATATAAAAGTTTATCTACCAATTGTCTTATAATTAATAACAAATTTTCATTTTCTCGAAAAGGTAAACCTTATATTTCAATTTCATAGTCCAAATAAAAATGTTCTCCAAAATAAAACCTATTCTTCAATACGGAATTACAGGAATTTAATAGACAATTTTATTACGGTGTACATTTTCATATATAGAAATGATCTCTGCTGGTAACTTTAAACCGATATTGCATTATGAATAATTGGTAACAATTTCAATTAATTCAAAATGACTTCCAAAATTATATCATGAATTGTTACCTATCTCCAAATAATCCAAAATCTTATTAACATTAGAGTAATGATCTCTACAAACATGACATCTCCATGATTGCTTTTTTTATTTTATAACCATTTGTTAGTAAGTACTCTCTCTTTAAAATGAGGACATAAAATGTATTCTTGAAGGGCAGCCCAATCCAAAAAACAAAATAACCATTTTCAAATAATAATAATAGACTAGAGATAAGTTTTGTGATGACTACACAAACTAATCTGTGAACCCAAAAATTTGACCATATACAGAACATTTTGATCCATTTTTCTGTTTATTTGATTTTATACTACTTCTACATTCTTCTCAGCCAATACTAAATTTACAATTTTTATTTCTCCTCTACTGATATATAAACCTAACATGAACATCAACAACTCATTCTCCGCATACATTTTTCCCTCATCTAGAAATCTCACACATATTAAAAAAATTCCTATTTTGGTTATATTAATGAAAAAATTAATACATTACAAAATCAATATAATAAATTATACAACTTAGTCTAAGAAAACATACAGGCACTAAAATTCAGAGATATAAATGAAGCATCTAACAAGCCGATTCAAACAATTATTAACTAAGCCAAAATGAAATCATACTACCTGAATATTAACATTAAAAAAAAAGATGCCAATATCCAAATGTGAATCCAGGTATATCATGTAATCTGAAAACATTTCAAGAATTGATACACTAATAATAAATAACCTGTCATCATGGAGTAGCTGAAAAAAGAAACAGATTTACTACAACTAGTATTAATTTCTCTTGATAATATGATTGAACAAATAGGCATGCTAAAAACTGCAATAATACAGGATTCTGAAATACAACATCTGACTTATAAAATTCCATAAAATATCTGACAGCTAATTACATGACAAATTTCTTTAACTCAATTATAGAGTACATAGTGAAACCAGACATTGATAAGCTAATATTATTTATGATAATGAAGACCTCGAAGACCATAAGTCCACTTAATGATTCAAGTAAGATCTGTAATAGTTGAAGATATACAAGCTAATATATTCAATATAATATTGTTAGACAAACTCAGGCCTTTCTTGATAACTATTCATTATTTTTGTCTCTGGAAGATATATTCTTCATGCAATATTTGAATATTAGGAGACCGTAATACATATATAACAAAATAGCCTATCTGATGTGATTGCAATAAGTGCCTTTGATGATATGGATCTGCATCATCTAGCTAAACAGACATCCAATATTATCCCAAAAAACCTAACCCTTATAGGCAGTCTAATAAATTATGTAAGAAACAGATCAGCAGCTATAAATAATTTCCTATGGTTCTCTCCACTATTTCATATTATAAACAGCCTTGCTAAAGGCTCTACTCAATCCTCCACTTCATTTGCTATCTATATTGATTAATTTTTGAGAGGAGTCAATGATTATATTCTGGAATATTTATGTTGACAATGTAGCAACAATTGTTAGAGGAGTTGGCTAACATTCTTATTATTGACCAATATGTAAAAAAAAAAAATCATAAATAACTAGATCAATCATATTAGAAGACAAATTTTCAGTATGGCAGATATTATCAGGAAGAAATATCTCATCAATATTTACAGTTGTTCCAATTAAATTTCTTGGTATCCCAATATGTGTCTCGATGACAAAAGGCAATTTAATAATGAACAATTCATCACCAATAAATTCTCAATAAAAATTAAGTCCTATTAATTGTTATCTGAGAAGAAAAATTAAAAGTTAATTCTACTAATTAAAGTTCTTTTAGCACACTATGCATCATGCACTTATATAAACAATATATCAATAGCAAACATTAATAAACATACAAATAATTATTTAAACTAAAGAATATCACCTGACTATATCACATGACTTTAGCTTACATAATGCTGTTATAACAGCATAATATTACCTGCTATAAAAATAATTCTTTATGGGAATTGGGATCTAAACTGTTATCATACAACATATTAAAGGCACCAACAAAAAAAAAACATGGTCTTGGATTGATACTAGACAATTGTCCTACCTTGATATAAAAGATCAAATTATCAGACATTAAATAATTAAAAGAATATACCATGACCTATCAATGATGACACATCCCAAAATCCTTGATCTTCTCCTTTTCACTTTCTTTGTATCTTTCTTCATATATTCATATATATTAAACTTTTCTACATACTCTCCTCATATATACTTCAAACAATTTTACTCTCCTCATACACATTTCAATGCAATTTTTATATATAAAAAATGCATTGAAGTGTATATGAGGAAAGTATATAAAAAAATGTAATATATACGAATCTCAAAATTCAATTAGGGTGCCAATTGAAAGTCCATTCATCTCTAAAAATATGTTGTTGGATAAGTGATGGCCAATACTTCCATTAAATTCCTTTATGACAGTTTCAACTACAGATTTTCTCTAGAAATCTCATAGATGATCTTTTGACACAATGTGTAAGTTATACTATCTAGAAGAAGAAACTTTTTTGCATATTAGTGGTTATTATCCTTTTTCAACAACATAGAATTAAATCTAAACCTCTTCAAAATCTCACTAGCTAAATACTGACATTTTCTAATTTGCGCCAAAAAAAACCCCCAATAACAACAACAAAAAAACAATAAGAGCCATGGCTAAGATCCATATGATTAGCAAGATGCAAAGTAATTTTTCAAAACAAACAGTAGTATTCCATTCAACAGAACCATAAATACTGGGACTACTAATTTTATAGATACTCAAAATACATACCAAAAAAAAAAGTAAGAATTAAAACATGGCTACAGGAATTTTTTAATGCATAAGATTCTTTATGACCTAAGTAAAATGTCAGTTCACTATCACACAATCATCAATAGAAATGTCTTCTAATACAATAAAGTACTCAAAAGACATTGAAGAAAAATAATCAACAAGAAACAAAATATATTAATGTCTTTATTAAACATATTATGTTAAATTCTAATGTGTGATTTGTTTACAGTAGAGTGAAATAAATCTGTTTTAAGAATATATCTCTTTCACATTTAGTCATTCTTACACTCTTCCCTTTTTTTCTTTCTCTCCTTTCATTAACAATGCAATAATAAATATCCAGTGTCTTAATTCTTTAATAAATAGCCTAAAATTTAAACATAACATGTTTTGCATCCCTATCCTAGGACATAAAAATATTGTTATATTATTATTTTTAATTATTTGTTTACTTATATAATTATTTAAGCTTTGCATTTTGTCCACATCTTTTCTCCACCTTAGGTATGTTATCTTTCTTTATACAATTTAAAAATTATTTTACTTAATCTAACTTGTTACAGTTCATGGATTATAAGTTGATCAATAATACATATCCTTTTATCTCCTTATGAAAATCAATCCAACATACTACATCATACTAATATGACAATATAGGAATAAATAAAATTTATTGCAAAGAGCTAGTTTCAGCATTATAATTCCTTTCTATAAAAATCTGGTTAAAGCATGTGTATTATACATAAAGAGTACTATTAATTTTTTAATCAAGATCTTTTTTTTTTGCTTCTTTCTCCAATTTAATTGCCCAATTTCTTTAATAATCCTTTTAATTGCCAAATTCATTCCTAAATACTTACATTCATCTACCTTTTTAATGATTATTTCCTACAATATTTATTATTACATTTCTTATTATACTTCATTTATTATAATTTTTTACTTTTTTAGGACTAAATTTGAAAATCAGTGATTTCATTGGTTTTTATGCAAATTTTCCTTACAAATCAGTAAAATTATAAATCCAAGCCAATCTTTTCTCATGACTGCAAAGATTTAAAATCAACCAGAAATGATGATTTGATAACATCACACTCAGCAGGAATAAAGAATATTTTGACTGGTCTTACAATCTTGCTATTATATTTGTAGAATTTTATAGACCCTCCAAAGTAAAAATTCTCCAATGTCTTTGTGTTAAATTGATGGGGTTTCAAATCTCATTTCTATACAATAAATTAGGCAAAATGACAGCTATACATATAATACAAATAAAAGGACTGGTCTTTCAATCAGCAGATGTACTGTTGGCTTATATATATATATATATTAAACTTTTAAAAAAATTAAAATGGGAATGGCTCCAGAGAAGACTGCAGGACTGTCAAAACATAAGATTGTGTGTACATTTATATAACATTTTTTTTTTTCTTTCTAAAAAGTGTTCAAAAATAAGGTGGATAAATTATATTATACATATATAGCTAATTTAATTGCAGTAATTGCTTTACTATAATGAGAACCATATGTTTGACCTTGTCAAAAGCAATAGTTAGGATATTGGAAATTATATTACAGTTCAATATATACATAAGTCCACTCTTTCTATTTAAAAAGTCATCAAAATATGTAAATTGCCACACACTCTCAAGCTGATAACCATTCATGGTGAAAGATGAAAATTTTTTTTGATTAAGATTTAGGTTTTTTTTTTTTTTTAAGAATATTAGGTTAGCACAATTATGTAAATCCAGAACTCAAGATGTTATTATTTTTGCTTTTAATCATTTCAAATTAAAAATTTACAAGATTCTTCTCTTTCATTCTCTTTTATTCTCCTCACATTGTTTGCCCCCCCCCCCCACCAACTTTCACTTTCTCATTTTCTATAAGTAGTTCAGCCAGGGATTTCCCCATTGCCACTGAATAGATTCTTTGTTGGAAGTGTTGTTAAAATATATATGCATATTCCATGTTTGCATCAGTTAAATCATTCAATTTAGAATGTTA
This sequence comes from Epiperipatus broadwayi, assembly GCA_028023455.1. Taxonomy (NCBI): domain Eukaryota; kingdom Metazoa; phylum Onychophora; class Udeonychophora; order Euonychophora; family Peripatidae; genus Epiperipatus; species Epiperipatus broadwayi. The sequence continues at coordinate 1,622,362 of JAQFVV010006244.1, read as the reverse complement.
TAGGATAATTAAACAGATTATTTCCAATATATTAAGGCAGCAATCCCCAAACTTTTCATTTGATAGAACACTTCACAATCAGAAAATTTTAATGGAATATCTTGGTGGAAAAATAAACGAAATGGTTAAGCCCTGACCTGAAGCTACAGAAGCTTGTCAGCAAGTCCATTTAGACTATTTCTTGGGAAAATGTTCTCCACAAATAATAATTTTATCATGAATCCTGGGCACAATTATTCAAACTATTTTCCAGATACAGACAATGAATTGCTGAATAATGTTTATTTGATAATGACCAAGTAAATAAATTTCCATTATTATAACATAGAAGATTCCCATGGTACAATACTTGCCAGTATGCTTACAAACAAAGTTTGAATTAGGAAGTAATAAAGATTATTAGTAATCAATTATAATTGTCTAAAATTTGCTAATAAAATTTGAATGAAAGAAATAATGTTTTCTGACAGAGATTATTTATGCATACAAAGACCACACTGTTCAACAAAGTAAAGAAATGTATGCAGAATTTACAAATATAGATTGGCAATAATATACATGAGTCAAAAATCAAGCAAATATCATTGAATATTATGAGAATTAGAAAGGTGAAATGGAATTGGCTGGACATGTCGGTAGAAGTGATAGATAATAGAAGTCTTTAAAATGGTCTAAAAAATGATGAAAATTGGATACTAATTATATAAAAAAATTGATGGATGAGATAAAAAAAACTTATTAAAAATAATGATAATATATGTTTTATTGATACTATTAAACACATTGTCAATCTTCTAAAAAAGAAATGAATTAATTTATAAGTGAATATTAAATAATATTCTAATGACAATTAGTCAAAATGTTAGTTTTGCTGCTCATTTTATAGCTATGATGTATTTTATATCCATAGTTCAGAAAAACAATAACAGTGTTTCATTCAGGACTATCATAAGAGAGTAGGTATTCATAACAGAATGTAGTTTGAGGTAAGAAAGTTCAGTTCACCACAGTGATGCTAAGAAACAACATTTTGTAAATGGACAGAATTGTGTTGTTCATTTTTATAGGTGGCTATTTTTCAAAATAAAAAATCTTTATAATTTAGATGGTGGAAGATAATTTCTCAGAAAAAAAAAAACATAACTGCATATTAGTAGGCAATTGTATCATTTCCAGTAAATAAAATTATAGGTCATCATTTTTCCAAATAAATATTGTCAGACTAGTATGTGAAATGTCACTGCCAGATTAATGCATAAAAACTACTTTATTTAACAAAAATACATAATACTGATATCATCAACATTATCACTGTTAACTATGTGCCAAAAACGAACTTTTCTACACATTTTTCAAATGTTTATTGTCCCATTTCCTTCTTTATATCATAAATTAATTTTGTTCTCCTATAGTTTCTTGCAATATGTTATTTATAATTATTTTCTCTCTAGTAGTTTTCAACATCTCTCTCTCTCTTTTTGTTCACTCTTTTCAATCACTTCAATAAGGCAAATTCTATCCTTATAACTTATCTTTTTTATTCTTCACTAGATTCTCAGCTCATAAGCTTCCAATATTTTCACTTTTTATTTTTAATCATCCAAATTTCTATATAATACCATACTATAGATAAAACATTTAACTTAATTTCTACTTCAACAACTCAAAAAATAACTTCTCATTCTTATTAAAAATCTGTTCAGTTAATGTAATTATCATTATAATATGTTTTATCATTATTTCCATAATTAGCATTAGCAATAATCAATGGATACTAAATGATAAATGTTAGGAAAATCCCAGACTACTGGATAGATATTGGTCTTCATCAGGGATGAGCAATTATTTTTTTGTACACAGGATGTCAGAAGCTATCATTATTTTCTTTCTATCCTAACTAATGATCTCAGATTGGAACATTTAAGATTTTTAACATAAGACATCTCTTTTGGAGAAGTTCAATTATATTTTAGTGAGTACAGTTGTATGATAGCTGTAAACACTTTGATCACTGGCAATGAATGATATGTACCAAACAGAAACTTCACATGATCCCAAATTAATTCAATATTTATATTAAAAGCATAATCCAATCTATTACTTTACTATTGAATCATCTATTGTAAAACTGAAATGGCTGCTGAATGTGTGTCTGTGTGCATATTTAATGTTCCTATGAGATAAAGATTAATTTCCAGAAAAAAGTCTACAGATTTGGGCTTTCATCTATGATCCATGATTACACAAGCTTGCAATAGATGGCTGAGAAGCAGAACGATGCTGTAAATCATTGTTCTAAATGTAGACATTGAATATAAATTATAAGAATCACAAGAAGCTTTGTTTGATTATGAACATCATCAAACCAACAACTTCATTAATATTTAAAAGCATTAATCTGCTTTATGAACTTCTTATATAATTGTAATTCTTACTCTTTTATCACAATTACCTAAAACCATTTATTTACATTCAATAATTTTCAATTAAAGTTTCCTTTTCAGGAAGCATTAATTGAAAGTATTGTTAAATTCCCTCTAATTATAAGTGCTATTATATCACTAACAAAATAAAATGATTTCTTCAACAATAGATTGCATGATATGCTAGCTTTCTATAATATATTTGCAACCATTCAAACATAATTATTTAAATGCTAGAAATAATTTAAAAGATAAAAAATAATTTAATAATAATTATTATTATCATAAATAAGAAAAAATGTGATTTTTTTTTTACTTTATAATGCTTCTAGAAAAAGTTTTTGTTAATGACACATATATCTACAAATATATAATATGTTTGCATATTAGTACAAATTCGTTTTATTGATGCTTTATGGCTGTAATCAGATTTGCCTGGTGCCAAAGCATTATCTTAAAGATATATAATATAAAAATTATTCACTAAATTTTTGACACTTATATTTCAAAATACTGAAAATAATTTTTTTTAAAAAATTAAACAATCTAATTCTAGAAGTTTCTGATAAGACCCAAATGATAATAACCATTAATATAAAGATAATATGATGCACAATGATTAATGTCTATTATATCATGATCTGGACAACAAACCCATACAAAATCTGAAAGTTTTTCATTTTCTTCAGGTGCCTGGCTCATAACCATCACAACTAGTCAACCATCATCATCATCACCATTTTCAACCATTATCAATCCATTGCAGGATGAAGACATATCCAAGTTCAATTCATCTTCATCAATCTAAAAAAAATGGGTTAAATAGATAGAGATCCAGATTAATCTGGTTTAAATGATATTGTACCGCTTATGGAAAAGCGATCCATGGGAAATTTGTGTCTAAAAATTGGTGAAATAAAATTCTCATAAATAATGCGAAGGTTCTGTTTAAGAAATAGTTATTTATAAAAAGTTTAAAGAGTTTTTTTATTATTAAACAAAATGCATGTCGCTAAAAAAAGAAATTATTTATAAAAGTTACTATTAATTAATTAATTAGAAGGGAGAGAAGGTTTAACTTGGTAAAGGTTTAAGAAATAAATTGTTTTATAAAATTAAAGGTACCCTCTCCCTTTGTTTAAAACTATTTAAAGAAAAAAAAGGTAATCTTAAAAACTAAATAATGAGTTGATTTTAGAAATATATATTTGTGTGTTTAATAATAAGGAATAAATGAAAGTGAAAAAATATTGTACAATCATAAGATATATAAACAAAGAATTTGCAATGGCTATGAATTAAAAATTCACAAAACAACAAATTTGCAATGGCTACCAAATGAAAACATGTAATCAAAAGCTTATCTAAGGAATGTATTCAAAAACAGTGGAGGAATTTCAACAACAAATATAGCTGGTGAACATAAAAACCAATTACCAAAGTGACAACAGGTCATCATATAAAAAGTCTGGATTTTCATCAATCAATAGTTGAGTTCGCAATCAGTTGAGTTCAATCTATCAGTGAGTTCAGTTCAGAGTTGAGTTCAATCTATCAATCAAGATCACAATCAGATTAAATCCATCTGTCAATCATGCAGTGCTCATCGTCATTGGAAACATATGACCTTGCTCTAGCCCGAGTCTAATGAAGATCAGCAATTTTGCCCGGTAAAAGTGATGCCTGCTTAACAACTTAACAAACCACCAAGATATGTAACTCACTAAGAATAGTACCTCGGAATAGTAAGCATATAGACCTCCACAAAACTTTGAACCCAGCCGGTTGGAAAGATTTTCACGTGAAGTAGAAAACAGCAAGAAGTATCCACGTTCTAAAATCCTAGGTAACAAATAACATTTTATTATTTCCATTTATTATTAATGTAGCCATTACAATAATTTGAAGCCTCCCAGAGTCAATTAATAATGAACTCTACAGCATGCATAAAGAACTATTGATGTGCGTGTTTTTAAATGTCAAATATTATTTAATGCTTTGTTATATGATATTCTAGTGTATGAATTAAGAATGTGTGTGGTCAATATATGTAATTATCATTGTCTAATTTAATTAAGTTTCTATAAAAGTAGTTAAAATTAGGATAATAAGTACTTATTTAAAAATAAATTATCTTTAAAATTTAATATTTGTCGGTCATTTCTTTACCACTAATTAAAGCAATAATGTGTTAGATTATTCTTTTGATTGAGCTAGTCATGGGATATTTCGAGTGCTGGATTATGGGCCTACTGTCCAAACACGTTAGTTCTCGTAACTAACTGGCACCTGAGGTTTACCTCAAAACAAATAAAGTGCTTGGATAGTAGGGGTTTGAATCTATTAGTCGTGGTGGCCACGGTTTGGAAATGTGATCGTGTTATGCATTGCATAGCTTGGTCTGACCGTGGGTATCGTTGATACCTCTGCTATTGATGGTTTTCTCCTCTCTGCTTGAAGGGCCGGTCCGTTCATGTAACATTCATAATATAAAATTATAATAAATAAGGTTTAAACCCAGTCAAACATAGCAAATAGAATACTTCGGATCATCTTCCAAACGCACCCGGTATAATATAAAAATTAAAATTGATAATATGATGTATTTATCACTGATGTTAAAAGAGGGATTGTATACCATAATTTAAAATTCAAAGAGGAATCAATATTTTTAATTTTCCCTCAGATAATCATGGAATTGCTTAAGGTAATCAATTAAGTAACAATTTTTACTTGATTTCCTCAAATTCCATTAATCAATTCAACATAATTATTTATTACTGGCCAATAACTGATCTCATTAAGAAGTCAAATATGTCTAAATGGATTAGTGAATTGAGTGTCAATAATTTGAAAATTAAAGTAAAAATACAATAACACATTATTAAAATCAGTGCAAATTTCATTACTGAATAAGTGAACATCATATAATTACAAGCTTCTTACTATTTAAAATAGCCATAATAAAACACAAATATAAAAGTTGTAAATAAAAAAAAATATATTTGATTATTTAAAACTATTTATACAGATGTATAAATAAAATATGATAAACTGTTGATTTTTTATTTTTTTTAGTTTTAATTCTAATTAACAAAATAAAATGTTTAATCTTTATAATATTATTTTAATGATGAATTTACCATAATAAAAATAATGGAAAAACAATAATGAATTGATAAAATAAAACCCAATGAAGAAGAATGAGATTTTAAAAACAGTTAAGAATCTGGGCTAATTCATAACCGGAAAAAAATATATATTTATTAATTTTACTAATAAAGGAACGAGACATGCTTTATTTTTGATTTTCTAAACTGAAATAAATCTATATTCTTTTAAGTCATATAATTCTATAATTAAAATCACTTCTTTTCTTTTCAAAAACTTTATTTGATGTATATATATATCCACTTATTTCCAACGTTTCAACTATCTTTACTCTATAGTCATTTTCAAGGATCTAGAAAAAACATTACATTATAAAACAAACTTCACATAATAAAAACAAAAATAATCAAAAACACTATAAAGCATATAAACCCCATAAAATTTAAAAATAAATAAAATACATTAAAATCAATTAAATTAAAAACACAAAACACACACCACACTTACTTGACTCCCTTCTCAAAAAAACTCCCTTTTTACATTTTTTTTATCCAAAAAACCAATTGTTACAATAAAAAACTTATTTCCCTCTTTTCTTCAAAAATGAATTTATTTCCAAAAATAATTCTTTATTCATGTCTTACCCAATTCTATTTAAAACAGGTTTATATCTTTTTATAGAGTTTATATATAAAAAGATATAAACCTGTTTTAAATAGAATTGGGTAAGACATGAATAAAGAATTATTTTTGGAAATAAATTCATTTTTGAAGTATATAAGAAAGAAAAAGGAAATAAGTTTTTTATTGTAACAATTGGTTTTTTGGATAAAAAAAATGTAAAAAGGGAGTTTTTTGAGAAGGGAGTCAAGTAAGTGTGGTGTGTGTTTTGTGTTTTTAATTTAATTGATTTTAATGTATTTTATTTATTTTTAAATTTTATGGGGTTTATATGCTTTATATTGTTTTTGATTATTTTTGTTTTTATTATGTGAAGTTTGTTTATAATGTAATGTTTTTTCTAGATCCTTGAAAATGACTATAGAGTAAAGATAGTTGAAACGTTGGAAATAAGTGGATATATATATACATCAAATAAAGTTTTTCAAAAGAAAAGAAGTGATTTTAATTATAGAATTATATGGCTATATGTACTGTATATTTTTGAAAAGAAAAAAGGATTGAGTCTTGATTAGAAACAGAAGTAAATGGATTCTTTTAAGTATGCACATTCTTAAAAGAAAAGTTTAAAAATAAATGAATTTTATATAATATTGTTGAAATGCATCAAGAAGACAATTTTAGTAAGCCTCTTAAATTAATATTAACATTTTAAATCTTTGGAACCTAATACAATCATTAAGATTATACAGAATATTTTGGGTTTTTTTCATTTGAAATATTATCACAATTAATTTAATAATTATTGTTTTGTTTAGTCATTGAGTAATTTAGTATATCCAAAAAAGATATTGATGCAATATAACTAATCTAAAAGTTCTTTCGAAAAAATTTTAAGCTTGTTTTTCACTACGTGATTAATCTTATGATTCTTTGATAGTTTTCTAGCACTTGTAAAACTTTATCATATGATTATTCATTAAAAATGACTACCGAGTTGCTTTACCAAAGTTGATGTAGATTTATAATCCCTATTGGAATAAATATTTTAAAAGATTTTAGCAATTTTTAACATCATAACTATATTTATTTACGAGAAATTAGTAATAGCTATAACAAGTTGTGAAGAAATGTTATCAACTGATAAGAAAACCTTACATAATAAAAACAACTTAAAATTTAATTTGTCATCCAAGTTTAATAGAATTATATAACAATATATACATAGTCATGTCTTTTTTGATACAATGGATAGAATTTAACAGGCATTTAAGCATTTGTTGGACTTCACCAAGGATGATAATGCAAACTTTTAATAAATATCTTCCATATTGAAATATATTATGTTTAAAGTAGTGATAGCTTCTGCTTTAATTAAGTGTTGAAATACAAAAATCAATTCTTTTAATACACAAACTGTTAACTGCATTTGAACTTATGTGATTGTAAGGGTTTTTAAATGGACTCAGATATTTATATTTCATTTTACACTTAGTTGATTCTTTAAAACATTACATGTACATCATAAAACAATACTGGAATAATTAATGTATAAATTGAAGATTAAAAATACTTTATATACATAAAATATAGATAGTAAATAGCTTAAAAAGTAGAGCAGAAAATAAAAGATAAAAATAAAATATTTTATGCCTAACAATAAATACCTATTTTTTAAACAATTAATTTAAAAATAAGCTTTGTGTTCATGTATACCATTAGAATGTTTTTTTGTTTTGTTTTTGATAAAAAATAAAAAAATTCTAAGAATAAAAGTTGTGTAATATATATATATTTTAAATGTAAAAATAAACCTTACGTTCTTTATTTAGATCTCATCATCTCAGAATACTGGCTGTTCAGTGTCTTAAGAAAGTTATCAACTTGCTGAGTTCTATATATCACTGTTGAAAATAAAATCTATTTTTTAAACATATCTATGGTAAATTAATTGATAGTGGAGAAACCTGCATGGACATTTTTTATGGCACAATGTGAAACACTTTGGGCCAAATGCAGTTCAGCAGCTATGATGTACAAAAGAAAGAAAACTGTTAACAGGGAAAGTTTAGATTTTGCTTAACAGTCTTTTGATTTACTGTTGTTTCAAAGTTAGTTTATTTTACTTGGTTTGATTTATTTGTTTTATTGTAGTTTGTATTGAATAAAAATATATATAACATTTCTTAGATGATTAAATAAAAACAATTTCTAGCTGACAATTATTTTGATCTTTTAGTATTATTTTCATAAAAGTTGATGACAGTTATAATTGACTATATTTTTTAATCACTTTTTCAAATCCAGATATGACATTTAAAAAGACAAATAATCATAAAAAATCCAAACAAATCTGCCAATTACAATAGTAAAAGTTCGTTTGAAATTATACATTTAATTTTTATAAATTAATTTGTAAGTGAATACTAGGTACTATTAGGAGAAATCAATTTTCAAAAGAAAACTTACAATTGCATCATTTTTTTCTCCTCACACCCTTTTTTTTTTTCAAAACAAAATAAAAAAGTGAAAAAACAAATAATACTCAAAGTTTGAAACAAATTTGACAATTATGACTAATTAGGTTTTAAACTACACAATGAATTTATTAATTAATTTGTAAGTCAAAATTACATACTATTGTGCAAAATCACTTTTCCAAATAAAAAGGATCTTAAATTTATTGATTACTTATCCAGTATTGTTTCATGATAACTACAAAGTGTTTAAAAAAATCAATAAGTGTAAAATCAAATATAGATGGCTGACTTCACCAGTTACTAATTTTTAAATACTTTACAACTATTTATAATGTAAAACCATTGAAAAGGTGAATCAAAATTCATTAGTGATATTCTTCAACAAAGAGCATATATGCAATGCATAAACATCCAATTGAAAGAGTTCATACAAATTGCAGTCTTATTTTACAGTAATGATGATGCAAATCATTTATTTCCAATACATGTTGCCTTGTTATATACATATTATATGTACTACATGCCAAGTTTAAAATAGTAAAATTTAAAAAATCTTTACATTTGAATTTTACTGAGACATTCTGATAATAACATGCTAATGTAAATAATTTCATACAGAATCTGTAGTAAGACGACTTAGATTGAAACATATATTTATTTCTATAAAATTTATAGGAATTGTTATAACTAATTAACTGCTTTAATCAAAGTAAAATATAATTACAATCAGTGAAAATAAATTGATTATATACTTATGACAAATAAGGTAGGAAAGAGGACCTTAAAAAAAAAAAAAAACACATCTACGACTAAAATAATTTTATTTTTTACAAATGTAAAATTATTAATAGGATAATAGTTTATCAAAATCACTGCATTAATTAATAAGTTTAAATTGTATCATGGCAGGAAAATTAACATATAATATGGTAAAATCATACCTTACTATTCTTCAATTATGTTAACCATGTAGAATATTTTAAGAAAATGAAGTGATTCACTTAAGTTTTTTTATTTTATTTACTTTGCTCAAAGTATAAATTTGAATTGTGACTACCCTAGATGATTTAAAAGTCAGAACCATTTTTATAGTTTGAAGACCCAGAGGCAAAGTACGACATTATAGAAAACATTTAATTGAAAACAGAGAATCTTACTTTTCTATTTCCCGAGCCAGTTAGATTTAGCAAAAATCTATTCTAATAAAATTATTAAGTACATTTTCTTTCAAAAGCTGATACTAATAATGAGTTGATGATTAGATATTAACAAATAAAGGTTTACCCATTTATAATTTCAAAATTAAAGGACAATTATTTCATAAAATTTCTTTTTTAACTATTTGTTTGGACAATCATTAAGTATATCATTTTAATTTAAAGTTTCACACAATATAAATTCAATAAATTGTAATGTCAAATTAGATAATATTTCTTGGGTGATAGTTCTTAGACAATTTTGTTATTAATTTTAATTTAAGAAAAAAAATTTGTTATATATATAAAAACATAATATATATCTTAAAATAGTTTACTTCCCATTACATATAAATAAACACAAAAACTTATAAGTAAAGTTTTAATAGAAAAATTATAAATAAATTATAATAATAAACTGAATGTTTTCGAAGATCCATGCCTCATAATCATAGCTTTCTTTAAAATATATAATAAAATATATGCAAAGACATGGCCATTGTCTTTTCTATTTATAGCATTAATACTTCCATTAATGTAGACTGCATCTTTTATTTTTCTCTTATGATCATTCGATTCTGTACATATAATTATAGGATTAGCAGGTGTAAAATTGTGTCCAGATTTCATGGCATGCTCCAAAAATACAGATGTATTGTTGTTCTTCTGAGGTGTTGAACAAGTGTAGTATTAATAGTAGCTTTAGTTTCACCGTAATATACAGCTTGGCATCCGTCCTGAGGGCATAAAATGAAATATACTACATGTGGGGTGAATGATTGATCAATATGATCTTTTGAGCTGTTGATAAATCTGTTAGAATTACGAGGAGTTCCAAATCCTATTTTAAACTTATTGATTAATGCTAATCCTGTAATTATATGCACAGAATCGAATAATCATAAGAAAAAAAAAAAGAAGCATTCTACATTAATGGAAATATTAAAATACGCTTTGATATTTCGAAGAAATGGGCCACGTAATACGTGCTAATTTAAATGTCTTTGCATGTATTTTATTATATATTTTTAAGAAAGCTATGATTATGAGGCATGGATGCTCAAAAACATTCAGCTTAGTATTATAATTTATTTATAACTTCTCTATTAAAACTTTACTTATAAGTTTTTGTGTTTATAGTATATATCTTATATTTGTCATTTATATAAAATTTGATAATAAATTTATCATAGGGCATAACAGCACTAAAACATGACAATTCACATCTAATAACTATAAAATTTATTTGTTCATAAATAAACAAAAACATATCATATAATTGTAAAAATGCAGCCATTTTCAAAATTCCTACATGTTTTGCAGCATTTCACAATTCTGCTGATTCAATTTTTATCATAAATTTCCAATATATTATATTTAAATGACTTAATTTTTATAAATATGAAAGTCATTAACAGCAGGATCTCTAAAGCACAAGGACTAAGGTCAAGTATTCTGCTACTCTGCGTTTACTCCATAATTAATACTGAGTTTATAATATTATGGTTATTATAGTTTGACTAAAAAAAGATGGTAGTATTTTATTATTTAAGGATATGGAATTCTTTGGCATTAACATTTGTATAAAAAATAAATACTTTCATGATGATTGAGTGATTTAAATTTTGAAGCTGCATACACAATATTCTTTTTTTATTTTGCACTTATATTTTCTGTTTAAGATTTTTTATTCTTTAGATAAAAAATGATGATAATTTTTATTAATCAATTATAGACTAAATAAGTGCTTAAATATAAAGAAAAAGGATAATCTTTAGCAACTTCAAACATTATAAATCAAATTCCTATCAATCTAGGCTCTGTTACTGTAATAATTAATGACGGATTTATTTATTTAATATTTACATATTATATATATTTAAATTATTTTTATAACTCTGATGTAAATTCAAATTTGCAAGTTGTGGTAAGATTTCATCCTTAAAAAAAAACCTCAAAAGTTTTTATCTGAAAACAAATAAATGGAATTTTGATCAAATTGTTACAAAGATTATCCTACTTGTTTTTTCATTGTGATCTATAGATTGTCTTTTGTAATCAAGGACTGCAGATATAAAATTCTAGTGATTGATACTGATTACATATATAAAGAATTATAACATCTAAGCAGTCATTCAAAGTCCATAATTGATTTAGTAAAAAATATCAGCATTCCATACCTAAGAAATAAGGTGATCAGAAACAGGAAACATAAATGCAATCACAAAAAAAAAAAAAAATGGAAACAATTTCTCATACATGATAAGAAATGGAATATTACATGAGTGTTTTATATGTATCTAATTATTTTCACATTGGATGTTTGTAAATTTTTGTTGGACATATAAAAACTTTCATACTATTTTGTATGAATGTGATCCATTAGTTAAGTCCAGTTCTTCAAATTATTATTGTCACTTGGCTATTATCTAGTTTTTGTATTAGACTTAAACTGAGAATTTAAGGTATGACATGCATATTTTATGATTAGAATATGAACAAACTTTAATGCCATACTGAATTTTGTTGCAGAGATGAAATAATATTTTATTTAAATATTCATTCAGTAAATACTAATCTTCTAGGAGATCCTGAAAAGTATACTCCCACAAACCCATTAGTTATCCCAATTCACATTCAACCAGAATGATACTTCCTATTTGCATATGCAATCTTTCTCCCTATTCCTAATAAATTAGGCAGACTAAATGTTCTTTTAATATCCATTATAATCCTATTTTTCCTTCCAATTATTACCCAAAAAAGAAATCTATCTTTTTCATTTAACAAATTTAATGAATGTTTATTTTGAAGATATATTAGAATTGTTTTTGTTTTAACATGAATTAAAGCAAATGCTGTTTGTTGAATAATCATTTATTCTTTTTGGACAAATTTTATCAATATTAACTTTATTAGATTTTTCTCAATATCATTTTCAATAAATTTATGAAAAAAAAAAAAATTTCTTTACTAATAACCTTATGGAAAGAATTAGTATTGAAAACAAAAAATATCAAATACATGTTTTTATTTAAATAGCCCAATCTAATGTCCCTTGTATTCATTCATGAATTAATCCAGTTAATAAAATAATCAAAAATATTTGACAAATTAAATATAATCTTATTTCAATTGATTCTATTTTAATAGGAAATAAAAGAATTAAAACAATTTCTATATCGAAAATTAAAAAAAATAATTGTGATTAAAAAAACGGTAAAGAAAAAGGTCTAAAAGGATCAAATTCACACTCAAAGCTCAACTTTTTTTAATGACTTTTATCACTTTTTTTCTGAAAAAAATTATTTAATCCTAATAATATAACTACAATTAACAATACTAAAAAAAAAAAAAATCTAATAACTAATATTAACATTTATGCCCCTAATCAATACATTGAAATAAACAAAACTTTTTCAATATTGTTTATTTTTATGTTTATTAACTTTTTCAATAATGTTAACTTTTACTTCTTTCATATATCAATATCTAAATATAAACAAATTGTTTAGGGAGGAATTCAAGATTATTAAAAATTCTACAATTGTCTTTAAATTCTGTTAGACATTTTTTTTAAAGGGTATATAACATGTTAAAAATTAATATCTATTACATAAAATGTGGCAGTTATAACAATGTCAGCAGTTTTTGAAAAAGCCAGAAATAATGCAATTGATGACTGATTAGTGTTGCTTCCAGAAACTGATTTACAGATAGTCTCAAATTCCAAATTTAAAATCTTAGGAATCACAGAAAAAGATTTAGAAAGTATAGGAAAATGCTTGAAAAATGTAAGAAGAGAGAATGAAAAAAGAGTTAGAGAACAAAAAAAGCTGCTGCTAATGATAATAATAATAATTCTATTTAATTCATTTATTTGTAAATAACAGATTAGTAGCCAGAAATATTTACAGTAGTAATACAATTATATATATATGTATGTAAGTGTGTATGTTCCTTACATAATATATTTTTAAGTTTATTTTTAAATTGTCTTTCATTTAAATGGAAAATATCCACCTACTTAAATTTATAGTTTTATCCATTTGTAATCTGTAAATTGGTGAATAAGTTATTCTTGTTTGTAAATAAAATAAATCTTTATTTCTAGATTTAGAAGTTAGTATTCTGATGATATTTTGCCATTTATTAATTTAAGTAAAAACATCATATCTGCTATTAATCTTTTATTGTACACACTATAATTTTTATTTTTAAGTATGTATCATCATCATGAATGTTATTTGTAATATTTATCTTGAATTTTTTGAAATTTGTTTATTCTTGAATAATTATTATTATTCCATATACAGATTCATAGTGTAGTAATGGTAACATCAGTATATTAAAAAATAGCTTGTATGCTTCTAATTTGAGTTTAATATTTAATCTCAATATTAAGCCCATAATTTTATAAGATTTATTTATTGTTATCTGAATGTGATTGTTAAAAGAGAATATCCAAATCTTTCTGTATATTATTCATGGGTATTCTACTATTATTAATATCATAATAAGACATAGTTACGAATCATGGGTTTCTTGGAATAAGATACTATATTACATTTAGTTTGATTTATTTTCATGTTATTAACTTCACACCATTTAGCACAGCTATTAACATAACTTTGCAATATTTTAGGATCATTTTCATTTTTGATTTCTACAAATATCTTGATATCATCAGGATAACATTAAATATTTTTCTCATTTATCATAGATGTTAAATCAGGTGTACAAATAGCAAAAAGAATAGGACGAAGAATATTTCCCTGTGGAATTCCATATTTATAGAAAGACATAGGTGAAGATTCTTCATTATATATATTC